>WPDF01000095.1:0-66741 GCA_019137265.1 Neonectria coccinea
CCCCCTTTTTTTTTTTATTTTGCACCCCCCCCCCCCCCCCTCATTAGCTTCCACCCCTCTTACCGGGAGCGGGAGGCGGTCGCGAGAGGGAACGAGGCGGGCGAACGAGCGACAATCCAGAGATAGTAGACGAATTTGCAGATGGCTTTCCGTCTGCATTGCTTTGGTGAGGAGAATGAAGGAAGTTGACTTACTACATAGGCTTATACACACTCTCTTTCTCGCTCACACAGCACGTACGCACACGGACGCACGGACGCAACGCACTCGGACGTACGATCACAGAGAACCGGATTGCCGAAGCTAGACAATGCAGCGTTGCCTTGTTTCCCTTCCAGGTTGGTGCACAAGGCCTTGTGCAAATAGTCTTGGAAGTGTTGTGGGGGGTGCTTGAGGGAGGGAGGAAGGGCAGCTGGGCCGGGATGGCGTCGTGGGATTGATGGATTGTTCCTGTGGGGGACAATGGGAAGACTCAAAAGAGAGTGTGTTGCTGTTGAGCGTGATGATGATGGCAATGGTGTTGTGTTGTTGCTGAAGCCGGAACGTCGAGGTAAGTAGGTGAGTTGGTTCCTCTGTCGTTGTCTCTTCCCACTTGTGGGAGGGGGCAATTGGATCTTGTTGCTGTTGATCTGTTTTCTTCTTTCTTTTGCTTGCTTCCTTTTCTTCTAGTTGCTGGCACTGCAAGGAGGTGGCTCTGGGTGCTTTTGTAAGAAAAGGGAATGGGGGGTCCGTCTTGTCTGGCCAAACTCCGGGATGCCGTAGCCAACTTATACTTGGCCTCCCGGAGGGGACCATTCGATCGTCGTCCCTTTATCCATTGCCCCTTCGCGACCCAACCCCATCACACGCATCTTGTTCCCAATCCCAATCCCAATCCCACAAGTGGGACTCTGGGCCGCCAACAAGCAGCCGTCTCGCCTCACACGGGGCCAACGAGAAGACGGCAACTCGTCGTCATGCCGCTTCCGTTGCTTGCCTGCTTTGCTTTTGCGTTGCTTTACTTTGCTCTGCTTGCTTGCTTGCTGTTTGTTTTCTGCGGGATAAAAGAGGGCTTGCAACTTGGATACGTGGATTGGGTATCCGTACTTGATGCCCCATACTACCTACGCATGTCGCTCCCCAATCCCTATCCCCATTGCCAATTCACACCACACCACAATCCGCACGCACGCACTCACTCACACGCCCCCTCCACTCGCCGGCCCCCCCTCCTCCCCTCTCCCGCCCGCCATGCGACACCCCCGTTACTGGTGCTGGCGGGGGGTCGACCTTTTCCGTTCCTGGCCCTGGAAATAGGTGTGTGGCGTCGTGGCCACGGGGCTTTTACTCGGAGTCCCTGCAGCAGATATCGACCTTAGGCCTAAACCAGCCAGCCTTCTCTACAGTACAGTACCATTTGCCGTGCTGTGTCGTCGTCGTCGTCGTCGTCGTCGTCGTCGTTGTGGTCGACGTTACGGCCGTCATGTCGTGGTCGTCATGTCGTGGTCGTCATGTTGTTATTGTCATTGTTATTGTTATGTCCTTGTTTTCTTATTCTCTGCCCGTCCCTTTTCTTTTTCCTCTATCCGCCCTACCTCTCTGCTTTCTTTTTTCGACACCGATTCCGCCGCTTTTCCCCCCCTCTTTGTACCCAAACTATTCAACCCAGGGTTGACTGCACGCTGGCCCGGTTCTTGCGAGGCCCGGTGGCCGCTTGCCACGTTGATCATGGCTCGAGAACACACACGCAGTCACATATTCTCTCTCTCTCTCGCATATACATACATACATACATACATACACACACACACACACATACATGGTCGAGGTCACACACGCCCCCGGGCCAGCAACGAGGCGAACGGGATCCCCCCTGCTCACCCCACACCGCGAGATGCGACTGACTTTTACTCCACGCGGTGCTGCAGGACAAGGACGAGAGCGAGAGAAAGAAACACAGAATTGGCCAGCAAAGAAGCAAGGCGGACGGAGGCAAAACAGGCACTCCTCGGTAAACCCGCCGGGGAAATGCAAAGAAATCAAAGAGGAAAAGGAGGGGGCGTGTGTACCTGTAGAGTTGTGCGGTGCCTGCTCGCTCCCCAAGACTGCGTTACACGCAGTTTGTCAGTCTATCCATGTCCCCGCTCTCGAGCGAGATATCTCCCTCCATGTTCCGTCATTGGGCATGGAGAACCGTTGTTCTTCCGTCTTCCGTCCTTTCGCCAAAACCTGACGTACCTGTCCCTGTTCACGCCACTCGCACCCGTCCGGAGACGAACAAGGCCTGGAGAGGCAGTGACGGAAGAGCAAGACGAGGTGCGGGGACTGCTACGGGGTTTCCATGCAGACAACCAGCGTACAGCAACTAACTGACTAGGCCGGGTCACATAGAAGGCCGTGTTGTGGCCCAGGGGAGGCCCTTGGGTGTCTCTCCCGCTGCGGGCCTCGGCCGGGCCTCCTTTCGGGCCTCTTCGTTCTCACTGTACTCCTCCTCCTCCTCCTCCTCCTCCTCCTCGCAAGCATTCAGCTCAGTCCGGTGCTGTACAGCATGGCGACGGCGTCCACAAGGGGGTGCTTCGATCTGCGGCCGCTGTGGGGCCTCATGGTTCGTCCCGAGGACGGACAAGTGTCAAGAAACAAGGGGATCCTGACCGCTCAGCATCTGGACTCCCAGCTGTCGATTTCGGTGAATCCCAGGGCTGTGGTTCGCTGCGTCTTCCTGCATCTCTCATGCATCCTTCATGCGGCACTCCTGCGGGTGCGGTGACGGGTGCGTGTGCGGATGCGTGTGAGTGTGCGTGTGCTTTTGCTCGTGCATTTGCTTGTACGCTTGTACTCTCATGCCGGTGCTTGCTTGCTTGCGGCTTGTGCTGAGGCTTTGCAACGACAGATCCCGCGGGTGAGGGCGACGAGTCGGACTGAGAGCCATCATGTCCGTCGTTCATCGACACTGTTCCGTCCGTCCAGCGACTCTGTTGCCAAGTCGCCCAGCCGTGTGTACGTTAGACGCTACAAGCCTTCACCTTGCCATCAGAATCCCCTTACCTCGCCGTCACGGCCCTACAGAGTATCATGCTTGACTATCAAATTCTCCCCGTCGTCTTGGCAGGCCACGGGACTGCCAACGCAAACTTACAGCCATGGATGGGGCTCGCCAGGATGAAGACGCATCCAAGGAGCTATCATCGAAGCTTTCTTCTCTTCTGTTTCCTCGCCATTCCCATCGGCCTGCTCAATCCTCAACAACAAGTTTGTCCGTCGACTCGGAGGGACCCCCTTTCTTCAGGAGCGTCACATCTACACTGCTCGCTCCGCCAAATGTGGACGTCGTCACATCGTCACGACGTCCCTTCTTCCGTCCGTCTGCCCACCTGCTCAACGGACCGTGAAAAAGATCGCAGCCCGGCCTGGAACAGCTCAACCTGCAGCAGCCCACGTTGATCGCATGCCACATGCCGTAGCCCCCAGAGCCCGGTCAAGGCCAACCCGCAAGGGGGCGGGGATTCAACTCACCTACTCCTGGCTGACCGACCGCCGGCCTATCCCCATATTCCATAGCCAAATTGCTTCCGCCGGGCTCTTCTCCATGGTGTTCATGCATTAGCGTCCCACGACAACGAGGCTGATTGTTTCCTTGGCGGAGAATGGCCTGGCGGGGAGCAGCCCGGACCAGAACCTCAACTGCCCAGCGTCCTTGCGTTTCCCTGCAAGGCCTTACTGCGGCGACAGATAAGAATACAGGGTGCTTGCATGGTTTTCGTGCATGGCTGTCGGCTCACATGAATCGGTATAACCGTCGCCACTCGACCATTGGCTTCTTTGGGGGCCTTGTGTTCGTCAACTGTCATCGTCGTCAACGATCAAAAGCAAATCTGGGAGCAACCAGCCCCGGTTGGGCCAGGCACATGGCCCAGATCAACGTGGCAGCCCCCCTCTGGTCCTCATGGTAGCCCGGTCTTTGCATCTCATCGTTCCCCCATCCCCATCAGGGTGACAATGTCCGCCGTGGACGCTCCCCTTTCTGGCCAGATGCACTTCTGTCAGCATCTCTGCCACCTTTCATATACCCCATTCATCCTTTACCGCCTCATTTCCGAAATGCCCCTCCCTCATCTCTGCCCGACGGTTTTATACCTGGGCTTTTGATCGAGCCCTAATCGAGTGATGCTGCACCAAAGGAGCACATTATCACAATGGAGCTATTAGCTTCGCCGCATGTCTTCTCCTATTTTTGGCAGCCTACTTGAACTGCCCTGGGAATGAATCAATCATGACTTCGTCAACAGCTTCGGCTATCAGACTCAGGCTCAAACGAAGCATTTGTGAATTCCCTGCAACGCTGATCCTTTGGGCCCCGGTTATACGATCGAACCCTTCGCACGGGGCAGATAGAGGCATGCCAAGTTGTCACTGGGCCTGAGACTCTCGCTGCATGTCTCGCCCAACAATAACTGCCAGTTCAGGATGACACAGCATGTTATTGATCCAAGTCGCTCGAGTGAAGCACAGATCCCCGTACGATCTAAGAGAGTGTCAGCCAGCGTAGTCATGACGGGGTCTGGAACCATTCACGGTGCATATGGCGAGTCCTTGACCCAATTGAGACACGACGGCACTCAAATCCAAACATTCTACCCGGCAGGCAGCTCCAGACCCCCTAGACACGACTAGAACAAAGGTTCGCTTGCGGGGAAACATCAAGGAGCATCCGGGGAGTGATGAGCTGGCCTTCTGCTTCGGGAAAGGATTGCGTCTTGGGCGGATCGAGTCATCTGTGATGACTTCACGGCCCGCATGAGATCATGAGAGTTGGAGTGGAGGACGTGGCAGAGGATCGAGAGCAGAACTTTTTCGAATTCCGTTGGGCATTGTTGGGCTCAGTCGAGTCACTTGTCTCAGTATCAGCGGTGGTGGCTGGGTTGTGCCAAAGTGTGTGCGTCTGCGTCTGCGCATGTAGGTATGTATGTAGGTAGGTATGTATTCATGTATGTATGTATGTGCGAGAGTGAGAAGCATGTGTGTGTGCGTGTAGGCGGGCGCGGATGCCAGTGCGTGTGCGTGCGTACGTATGTGTGTGTGTGTCCATGTTCGTGTAGGTGGCGGCAGAACGGGGACACAAACTTCCCAGGGGGGGTGTTCACCGTCGGTTTGCTGCCCATGGCCGCAGGCTGAGCAAGGTAAACAAGGAGTGTGGCCGTCTTGGAGACCGTCTATTGTTGTGGTGGTCATCAAACCTTCAAGATGCTGTTAGCCTGTGTGGCCACCGCGCCACCGATGGATCATAGACGAAGACCTAGTCACCTAAGTTAGTCCTCAGGCCCCCCCCCTTGCAAGGCCGGACAGGACCAGACGTTCGCTACGGCCCGGTTTGATGACCGGGCCGGCCCGCTACTAGGTAGGTCGTCGTTCTGGGGTTGAACTTTGCTAATTGACCACGGCCATGGCACGACGGGGACAGAGGCCGACAGCGACTCGGCACTTCTGTCTAGGCACGTCTAGGAGTGGCGGGTGAGGGTACAGGGCACGCAGGGCTCGCAGGCTAGAGCCTGAGGAAGGATCAGCAATCTTCTCTTCACACGCAGGGCCAGGATCCGGGGGCTAGCGAAGCAGAAGCGCGGCTCAATTGCAAGGACAAGGCCGCAGACTCGGCCTCGCAACGACGAGAAACGCGAGCACGCACATAACGACGTCAAGGCGCAGAGGCGCGCTACGGCCGGATGGAGACGGGCTAGAAAATTCCGCAAACATCAGCGCCCAATGAGCCCAGGCCCATTGAGAGGCCCAGGGGCCAAGTTTGACGGGTTCCAGCGCGAACCGGATTCCTGGGTTGCTGTACAGTTAGGTAAATCATGTGTCCGAGGAGTGCTGCACGAAGCCTGTTCGTGAACAATGGGGCGGGAGCGTCCGATCGTACCTGGGGCCAATGGGGCAAACCCGATCTCGTCCACGAGCCTACGAGCTCATGGGGATTGTCAATTGGCCAGCGCGGAGCCCGTCAACCCTCCGGCGAGAGCGTCATTCGTCGTCCGGGACGCCTCAAGGCGCGTCGTCTGAGTGATAAAAGGAACCCGCGCGCCAGCGGTCGCGGGTCGCGGGTCAGCAGGTGGTAGGTGCGACGACCCAATCCCAGCGTCCCGTGCCCGTCGCCCGAGACTGGATGACGCCGTCGAATCGCAGCGCGGCAGACGTGTGGGGGAGCCAAGTGACAAGGAACCGCGCCAGGGGCTGAGGCGGGCTGAAGCGGGTTGAGGCTGGGTCTTCCCGTGCGGCAGACGTGTTTCCGTTGTCGCCGCATGGGCGTCTCTTTGCCATTATGATTGGCTGCGTGCCAGGATCACCGTGAGCGGCCATCCCAGAGGCCAAGCAAGGGCGACGATGCGCAATTCATAGTGCAGTCACCGCAGTGAGTAGTGAGTGAACAACCGACGATAGAACCAACCTGACCTGACCTGACCTGACCACACCTCGCCCGCCAGATGGAGTAAAGGGGAAACGGTTCAGATATCGTGCCATCGCTCCATGCCACGACACCATAGCTAGACCAGGCGTGGCCTACATGCAAGGCCGTCAAGTCACAAGTGGAGTATGATCGTGGAGCTCCCCCCGTCAGGGTCGTCACGACTGCCAGGCTCTGCAGGCTGGAAACATCAACGATATGCCATACAGTTACAGTCTTGGGCATATATGTCTCGGCCGAGGCGCGGTGCACCGGTGATAGTGATGATGTACAAGGCAAGGGGTCAAACTCTAGTCCCCAGCCGCGGAGCCGACCGAAAAGGGTAACGACATTCGCCAACCTTGGGCCAGCCTTTGGGCTAACAGAGAAGGACCAGGCCAGGCTGCCGTTCAGCCTGATGACTGCCAGAGAAGCCAGGATGGTTGAGGCCCAATGGCTGCTGGATCGGGGCGCAGGTCGCTGTTGCTTGCAAGAGGCGTGGGAGAATACAAGCTTGCAGAGTCCGCCAACAGGACCACTCTAGGTCACCCAATGGGCCACTCGCAGCCTTCCCCCGGAAGAAGAGCATGAGGAAAGAGAGGCGTGACGGGGCGAGGCGAGGCGAGGCGAGGCGAGGCGGCAATGGAGGAATGATGATAGCCATCAGACAAGGTGCAACATGCGATGTGATAGATGTGCGTGATGTATTCTGGACCCGTATGTCGAGATGGGGCCCTAGAGGTAGAGCCTAGGGCTACAGTCTTGAACCAGGGCCTGCAATTATTAGGCCTTGGCCCTTTAGTCTCGGGCCTTGATAGATGGCCGCAGAGTAACGGGTGGACTCCATTTACACGTCAGCATCAGCATCGCTGTCACAGGGCAGCGGCGATGAGACGCGAGAACCTGCAACCTGCGATGTGATGCGAATCGGTGTGGTGTAATACGAAGCCAGCAGCCTGCCTCTATGATCTTTCCGGACGTGCATGTGGGTGCTTCAAGCTTGTGAGATGAGTCGAGTAGGAAGGCAAGGAGGCACCACAGCAGCGAAAGGGAGGCCTCGGTAATAAGGTACGAAGAGCCACCGCAGTCAACACGAGAGACTGAGTAACGACACCGCATGTTGCATACCTCATCATGCCGGTATCAGCAACAGCAGTATCAGTATCAGTTGGCTGCTGCATCACCAACGGCTTGTGCGACTTCTGGTCCTGCACCCGGGTGGGAAGGCCGGGGACGATGAAGGCGGAGATGTGGTTACAGCGAGTGCCGCAGCGGCAGCGCCGTCGATCCGCGCATGAAGCCAGCGACGAGGTGGGGTCGTGTCTCTGCCTGTTCGTCACCTTTACAAGCTGGTGGCGAGTGTGCCACAGCATCTTCACGATCTGTCGGTCCCGCGGTTTGTTGTTGTTGTTGTTGTTGTGTTGTTGTCCGGTTGACGACAATCGGTGAGGATGTGAAGGATGTCTCACCCACCCACCTCCCTTAGGTAGGTCTGGATGTTTCTTAGTGCTGTTGTTGTTGTGGTTCATTTAAGTAGCAAGTAGTACTAAAGATAGGTACCTAAGTAGACGACTCGGGCCGTGAGTTCCTTGCTGGCAAGGCCAACAACAGTAATTACGGAAGGGGCAGATGGAGAGCGGTCTCCGGTAGGGCCGGGCAAGTGCGTCCTCAGAAAAGCCTTGGAAACAACAAGAAGGGAAGGAAGCATGCACACCGCCAGGGCACATATTCCAACTCCACCGTCCACACAGGGCAGTTACCAAACTTTACCGAGAATCCAAGACACGCAGGTATATACATCGTAACATCATACATCCACTACCTAGGAATTTGAAGCCCAGGGGAATTTACAACAACATGATGTAAGCCGCTAAACAGATTCTCCGCTTCCATTTCCGGAGTCTGATCATCAGCATGGCGGAAGAGAGATCTAGATCAATCTAGGACGGAGTGCTGGAGCACCGAGGCGGCTAAACGTTGGAACCTGGACCTGTCGTCGGCAACCAAACTTCAACCGGTCAGGACGAGCAGCTCCACCACCAAGGCCTGCGCCACCGTCTTCACCGGCGGCAAAGTTGCAACAACCATGACACGAAAAACGAAAGACAGCAATGCCGAGCCGTTGTCCCACACGAAATTCAATTGTTCAGTTCTTTTCCGTCGCGCCAATCTTCCGCTTCTCAGTCACTCCTGCTGCAGCCACCTCATTTCACTGAGACCACAGAAGCTACCACCGATCCAATTGCAACCGACAGTATCTTCCCACAGCCGCATGGGAAGTCTTGGCATATACCTCAGAGCCTATTGTAGATGGGAGTGGCGAGAGTGGCTCTCACGGCCTGAGTTGCATACTTAGCCAAGTTGCAGTTGATTATCGTCATCGACAAGGATGGCTATTCTGCAGTATTGGTGACGCTTTGCCCCCGGATCTACTCGATGAGACAGCACGGCAATCGAGCGCTCAAAATCAGCTGGTCTCTAGAGATTGACGTGTGAGGGTGGTGTATAAGCTCTTATTACCAGCAAGGTAGTTTAGTACCTTATTCTCTGTACCTAATGTCGGCTGTAACACAGTAGGTCGCGTCCGCAGAGTTCCGTTATACGAGAAGTTTGGAACCGAGGCTGGGGACCAATAATCTTGGCTTGGAAGTCCAGGTTAGCTAGTCGCTCCAGGTGGCATGACTGTTCATAATAAAGATGTACGTTCAAGGAGCTGTTCCATTAATAGTCGCTAGTCTGAGGATGGGTTGTCGTTTCGGCGGTTCGATTAGGCGTTTCTTAGTACCATGTTTCAGCGAGGTTTCTGGTTGGCGTTTCAGTGCCCCCGACAGGACCGTTAGCCAGTAGTGGCGCAGCTACTTACTAGTAGGTGGGAGACAGGAGGTCCCTGTTGCACAAGGCCCATTTCATCCCCCCCTCATACCTAGAATTATGGCAACCAATGTGCTTCGAACATTTTATTTTCCTATGATTGCAATCAATTGGATCATTCGAGATACGGCGGTGTCGGTTCCTGTTAAGTTGGGCTACTATTCATCGCCTTAAATATTTGTCCACTAAAACTTATATCCCAGGCGCCAGCACGCTGTAGACATCCGGACTACTATCTACCTACTCAAGTACTAGTGGTCTATAGTAGTCTAATTGTACTACGGTCAAATAACTTGCAGTTGGCGGGTGCGGGTACGTCTATGCTATCTCTGGTATCACTTCCTAACTTACAGGGCTACGTACGGAAGGAAGCATGGACTTGATTACCCCACTTATCCACCATCATCTGCCCACCTGCCTCGAGTCCCTCTCTCCTTCCCCCACCTTGGCCTCGCCCCAATCCAACTCTCCGACTGCACCTGCACCAGGCACCAACCACTCTGAAGCCGTTTGCCTTGACCAGGCAAAGCCTCTTTCCTGTTACCAAACTAAGGCAGCCTAGAATTCCTCATTTTTGCCTCCAGCACGACCGTCGCCTATATCCTCTGCCTTGGCTTGCTCGAGAAAAACGGACTTGAAACACTTCCATAATCCCGAACTTCCGCCTGTTACGCGATACCCGCCTCCTACCTCAAGTGCCTAGTACCTTACATACAGGCAGCATCACGCCTTAGACAACCGCTTTCACCCACACTTCACTTCTCTCCATCTCAACTTTCCGCAACTGTCACCTTCTACCAAACGTCATCTGCTACCGCCAACGACACCTCAAGTCACCAGGCATCTCTTGATCATCTTTTGCTATCCTAGTCACATCCCTAATTCAGATCATTTCGCGATCTTCGCCCGCTGGCTACCCCCGGGCTCTCCACTGGCTATCCCCTCATCTGGCCGCATCTTCCGCCCGTACCCTGGCCGCGGCCGTCGACTAAGCTCGACCGCATATCGCGACCTCTGCTCTACTTCTGCTGCTGCGAGCTACTCACGCGCCGCCGTTCCCATTGTGTCGTCGTCACCGCTCGCCTCGTCCGGCTATTTTGAAGGCCCCCCCCTCCTCCACCACTGTGGCCTTGGGAGTCTGGACCTCGGCTGCCTCTTAAGTTCCCCCTGATAAACACCGACTCTGGGACTCCCGGACCCGTCATTGTTTTCCGTTTCACTGCCGAGCCGGGCCTGTAACGGGTTCCGTGACGTCTGCCGCCATCCGACGCCCACCACTCGCTCTCGTGCCCGTCACACTCTCGACCGGATGAGGACATCCTTGCATCATTCCTCTTATCTCCCAAAGCGACGACTCACTTGCTTTGTCCCACCACATCGCCGTTAGGTACCCCCATCGGTTCGCTTCGTCACCTGCAGCGCCTAGGCCTCGATCTGTCGGCAGCCTGCCGCCACCCGGACTGACCAGCTCATCTCGCAGACGCACCGTCTGCCTCTTTCATCACATTTTCCAGATAGCCCCGGTAGGTAATGCTGGCCCAACCCCGGGTACAGGTACCTTCAGCCTTGTGACTGATGCGGCCGCTGATGCCCAACCCGCAGTCTTCGCGATCGCCCCCATCGCCCCCATGCGCTCGCAAGAGACAGCACTCCCACCCTCCTCGGATGTTGACGCCTGCCTCGTCCATCATTCCATGGATTGGCATGACGGCCCCAGCCACAGCCTGAACGGGGGCCCCTCCAGCCCACTCCATCTCCAGCAGTTACCAAACGAGGTTCTCTTCCACATTCTGGGCTTCTTGGATGTGGGTGACCTCCTCTCGACATCAAGGGTAGGTCATTTTTGACGGCTCAGCCACCAGCCCTTGCAGTTCCTCTCCTTGCAAACGTCCTATAACTTGGTTGGCCACGCAGGGTCAAAACAGGTATTCCTTGGGTCCATGGGCACAAAACTGACAGAGACGTAGGCAAGTCACTTGCTCCGTAGCATCTCGCAAAGTCCCGTTCTGCATCACTACCGTCTTCGCCGCACCCGCTCTGTTCTCCCACCTCTCCTCTGGTCCCCCTCGCGCCCATCTCTGGCTGAACTCATTTCCCGCCACATCTTCCTGACGCATACCTCAGTTGTTTCACGACGACTGGCCCGGTCCCTGGTATCCATCAGACTGTCTCGCCGTCTAGCAACTCGGCCCTCAGCCGCGTGTCTGGTCGATCGATGTGTTCTCCCAAAGGAATGTGTGCCTGGCCTCAGCGGCCACCATATTGCGCCAGCACTAGTGGCTAAGAAAATGGCCATCGAGAAGGAGAGGGTCAAGGATGGATTGAGGCAGTGGGTTGCGTCCAAGTGGAAAGGCAAGGTAAGAGAACGTGAGGAAGGCGTCAAACGCCTAGAGGAGAGTCGAGGCATAGGGCGGGTGTGGAGGTTGCGCAGGTTTTGGGAGCGCGTCAGTCGAGGCGAGGAGTCGGTCGTGGCTACTGGGTAAGTCTCTGTAGGTGATGGTGATCCTGACGTTGATCGTGACGGTGATGATCGTGATATCAGCGGCAAAATATCACTATGACTGTGGGCGCAAGGGATGGTATCGTGCTCTGAATGCTGGTCCACGGTACAGTCTGGTCTGTCCAGTCCGATTTCCCGAGTTTTGGTCAGCTTTGGCATCCTCTCCATTTCCTCACTGCTAAGCCCTGGCGGCTTCGTAAGCGTTGATACCACTGGGAGAGCCATGGAGTTTGCGGTTCCTGAGACCATGCCGCGGAGCGGCCAGGATGAAACAGACAAGGTCGTTATTTTTGTATAATACATTATGTAGGTTTTGTGTTTGTACATGAGGGGCCATCTCTGGGCGCCACTCTCTCACGAAGGCATCTGTGCCCCAGGGATTTGGTTTGCCTACCTGGTGCGGAACCTGAATCCGTCCCAATCGTCGTCGTCTTCTTCGTCGTCCTCCTCATCCCCGTCCTCATCCTCGTCCTCCATAGGGGTTTCCAAGTTCTCCTTGCCTGTGTTGGGGGTTTTTGCGGACACCGCCTCCTGCCCGAAGCTCTCTCCCCGCTTCCGCAGAGCTTCCCGCTTTTCCTTAAGGCGCCGCACGCGGGCCTCAAGCTCTTCCATTTCCTCAAACTCCTCCTCGAGCGCGCGGGTGGCCTCCTCTTTTTCGTCCTCGAGATCCACATCGGCTTGCTCCCTCCGCTTCCTGGCCGCCTCTTCCTCGGCATCAGCGGCCGCTGTCGTCTCCTCGGCGGTCATGGCTGGGGCTGAGATAACGGCATCCGGATCGTAAGGGGCCGATGCGGCGGCGATGTCGGCCTCGAAGGCAGCCCACTCCGTCTCGTCGACCTGTTGGGGTTGTCGGTCGTCGGTGGCCAGACTGCTGGGCTGTCGTGAAGGAAGAGAGGCGATGTTGGTAGTGGTGGCGGTCTGGGTTGCCAGGGGGTTCCCCGGCTGTCCTCCGGGGGTGGAGCCCGAGGATCCATCACGGTAGGCGGGCGTGGCAGGCCGTGAAGGGATCTGCAGCTCGACGCCTTGTGACGGCGTGGTAGACGTCCTCCTCGTCAACCGAGGCGGCGTCAGGGTCTGATCTTTGTCGCCGTCCACGTCCACGTGCAACGTCATAGCCAGGTCTGGTTTGCTCCGTTTCCGCCTCGTGGAGTCGTCCATGTCGACATCGCCGCTATTATCATCCTCCTTTTCGTCTTCGTGTTTCCGCTTCAGCGCCGTTTGGGTTTGGGTTTCGCGGCCACCGTTGGCCTGCGCCGAGGCTCGCAGCTTGAGGAGGCGGGCCTTGTGGGCATCGCTCTGGACATGGCCATCCCAGAGGGACTCGGTCTTAACGAGGTCGTGGCACAGGGTGCACAGCAGTTTACCGGCTTCAGAGTAGGCAGCATATGGGTGTTCAATGCGGCGAGCGGCGCGCTGTTGGCGCAGGAGAGATCGGACGTCGGCCATGGGGGCAGACGAGGTCGAAGGAGGGGACAGAGGAGCGGACGGGGACGCAGAGGGACGACCCTTCGAGTGCCAATTGATGGCAGCGGGAGGGAGAGCGAGGCGGAGTCCACGGGGGCGTTATGTTGAGTGCAACGTACTGAGAAGAAGGAAAAGAAGAATGGGAGAAGAAAGTGAAGATGAAGTGAGGTGACGATGGTAGTAGAGGACTGACTTTCACGGGCGGCAGGTGAGTGATGTCCGAGAATTAGCCGGCGCAGAGCCAGGAACCTAAACGGAACGTTTGAAGTGCACGCAGCAAAAGTGACACGGCGAACCAGCACCGCCTGATTCTCGAAACGATACAAAGAACGTCGCCCGCCTACTCTTAAACCACACCTCACGACGTCTGACCAACCTCCCATGAGGTGACACCCTCTCGACGCCTGAAAAATGGCCGACCAGCAGGAGTCGAACACGCTGGCCTCGACCTTCCCCAACCCGCCGTCCTTCTGGAGGGACTTCACCCTCGACAAGCTCGCCCGGTTCGACGAGCTCAAGGCGGTGCATGCTCAGCAGCGTGGCGGAGACTCGGCACCGACACGCATCCCCGGCCTGCCCGACGAGCTGATCAATCTTCAGCCACCACTGGAGCCGGCGGATGGACGCTGGAGGGTCTTCGGTGATCAGTACATGGTAGGATGGCACTCTCCAACATCACCCTCCAACTCTGCGCTTTGTTTGCATGTCCGTGAATTAATGCGCATCATGCTAACTGGGCTTCCTCCTGCAACAGCTCGATGACAAGCTCCCTACGCTAGAAGAACAGGGCATTGCCAACCTCCCTTCAACAGCGCCGTCCGATTCCAGAGACGTTAAACACTTCGATCGCGCCCTCGAACTCAAGCGCCTTGCCAAATCCCTGCTCCTAAACTTCCTCGAGCTGTCCGGCACCCTCTCCCGGAATGCGTCACACGCAGAGGGCAAGGTCCAGGACCTGCGGACGCTCTTCATCAACTTCCACCACATCCTCAACGAGTACCGTCCGCACCAGGCCCGCGAGTCGGCCATCGCCATGATGCAGGAGCACCTCGATCGCACCCGCACCGAGACCATGGCCATCCGGACACAGGTGGACAAGGCCCGACGCGTGCTGGATGGCCTGGGGAGCCTGAGTGTCCCGGAAGTTCCCAAACCGCTTGGTGATGGGGACGATGGGGACTGGGAGGCTGCGGCGCTGGAACGGGAGTCGGACGCCTGGGCTGCGACGGATGCCCTTTTCGCTTAGCATGACGAGGGGTGTATTCCGATACACAAAAGATTCCACTACCACGATACAATGGCCTTGCTGTCGAGTGGCCTGGCCATACCACCACTCCATGACGTCAGACCCAAATCCTATACACTTGAGGTAGAGGTAGCGTCGCGAAGATGCTAGCTCAGGCAACTCAACTCTCGAGAAAGGAGTGCCCGCGAATGGACCACTGACCACTGCGAGCCGCATTGATACAATGAGACTTCAGAATGCGCACGCAATACCACAGGGTTGCGACGATTCCACTGATATCGTCTCTCCCACATATCCTTAGAGCCAACATGGTCATACGGTAGACCACAGCTTTTAACCCAACACCAGTCACTACACTTTGATGGGATAAGAACTAGAAGGTGGAGCAAAACACCATACAACACCCCTCGACAGCTCCTAGAGCATGGGCGGCTCTCAACGATCTGTACGCGAAACACGAAGGGGGGGGGGGGCGCATATAAGACAGCGAGTGCCTAACATATAATTATACCACAAAAATACTCATGGCACGTTCAATTCCATACCTAAGTAGGGGCCCAAAAGTCGGGCGCAAATGTTTCAGCTATGTCGGTCCAGTCATGTCCTGCAACTCCAGTCTCCCCAAATGACTCGCTTCCCCATCAATCGTGTCTCGGCCTTGTCATGTTTTCGTCTCACAGAATAGTGCAGGGGATGCAGCAACACTCGTAGTCGCCGCACTCGATGCAGCGGGTCCTGCCGCCAGTGGCCTCGGCCGGCTTGACGATGCTCTCCGCGATGGACGTGGCCGCGCTGCCAGGGCCGTTGCGGTTGGCGAGGCCAGAGTGGGCGGATCCGCAAGCCATTGTTGCTGGAGCAATTGAAGGGGAGAGGTTTTGGTGGTGGTGGTTTTCTAAATGATGGAAGCGGTCAGTATTAGGTACTTGAGAAGGGATAACAGCGAAGAGCCACTCACAGAGCGTGGATTAGAGGATGAATTTCCCAAATAATGATGGATGAATTGTAAAAAAAGATGGAAAAGACAAGTTCTACAGGCAATTGACTTAAATGGAAAAGCCAAGCTGCGCTTTGGGCTTCGCGCCGAGCTTCTTGGTTGCCAGTGCCAGTGCCACCCAGGTGTGTGCTGCGTCACCAATGTGGGGGGTACGTGTTCCGCTTCATTTCATGTCGGCGGCGTTGTGGCACAGCACGTACCCTGCAACAAATACATTGGTGCAGCTATGCCTCACTGTTACTTGGAGCGAGGCGCAGACTGGCCGAGATAGGGTTTGAGTAGATTACTACTGGTCTCTGGTTCGCAAAGTGTACAAAGTATTCGGACAGAGTACAGAGTATCATGGATCCCTGTGGCTGGGGCTGGGTTAGTCGGCGAACAATGCCGAGATTCATCAATAGCGATGCTGCATGCCAACTATACTGCAGGGATTGACGAAGTTAGTCTACATATCATGTAGCCATATTCGTCAGTATTTGCGTAAATAAAACTCGAACTAGTAGCTTACAGGAGGCACCATGGTCACGCGAATCCTTGTAGTTGTAGCTTGAGCTTGAGCTTCATCCTCACCGTCAACTCCATCTTGACATGCCATCGTCATAACTAAACCCCTAATGAGTGGCCGACAGGCTTACATACATACATACAAACAACCGCACCTCCACCAAAACATCAAGAATAAAAGATTTTTTTCCTCCAGCCACCACCCGTAGATGGTGGCCTTGACATTCATTCGCCCCATCATTGCAAGTTTTGCCCACGTCATCATAATAAATCCAAGCACATCCGTACCCGCTCGTCAACATGACGGCCAAGGCGCCGAGATAGCAAAAGCTGAAAGCACCACAGTCGACAATCCTGCATCTCCTTTGCTATGCGTGTCCCGCCTCCGTCACCTTCTTCTCTCCGCCCTCCTTCTCCAGGAGCGACCCGAGATGTATTAGATCCTCCCTCGCTCGAGGATCCCGCTCATAGAGGGCCTTGATCACCTCCCACTCTCTGCGTGTCATCTGGAACGCCTGTGGGAGAAGGAACTTCACCGTCGGTACATTGATGAGTGGACCGAGTACCTCTTGGGCCATGGTCTGCCCGGCTTGTTGCGCCTGGAACTTCTGCGCCTCCGACATTTGTCTCGGCGCTACGTTCTGCACGGGAGGTGCTGCCGGCGCCGCCGCTTGGGGTCGGGTGTGAGGCGGCTGCGGGATGGGAACCGGCGTCATCGATTGCACATGACCAGGGAATTGCTGTGGCTGTGTCGGGAACGCTCCCTGTGGCGCCTGAGGTGTTGCCGGGGAGAAGGACGGCCCTGATACCGATGCCGTCGAGTTACTGCGATGTCCGTAGCCCGTCGGCGTCGGCGTCCCAGGGCTGTTTGTCTCCGGTTGTGTCGAGGCTGAATCCTTGGCCTGCTTCAGCTGCTCCGGGTCATTCCGGTAGACAAAGACGGCCAACAACATCGGCTCCGGCCGAATCTTGGGGATCTTGTTATCCACCAGGTTCAGCATGAACTCGGGGTAGTTGTCCTCTCCAGCCGGCACCGGCACGAGGTATGTGTCTCGTACATTGCCCACGACCTTGTCACCCACCACGCCATACCGTTTCTTACTAACAAAGTAGTCGATGAGGGCGTTGAATTCAGCATGGGCTGCCGGTGCCACTGGGGTGATGTTGATAACGATAATGTCTGTCAGGCTACAGTACCGTAGACTGCAGAGATACTCGATGGCGCTTTGCTGCGTGATGCGCCCAGCCACTGTCATACGCTTCGGTATGAGTTTTGACCACGGACCAACCGCCATAAAGTTGGCGCCTCCAATGTGCTTGGCCGTAGCCGGAAAGTCTGCGATGGAGCTCATCGCCAATGAGCCACGCCACACAACATCTGGGTCTTGGGTCTCTTCTGTCGGTGAGTATGGTGGCGACTCGTTCTCTTCTTGTAGCATCCGGTCTACATCAGCATCCACGCCAGGGCCATTCGGCAGACCCACGGGGGCCGATGGTCGACGGTGGTGCGTATCTATCGGAGACTTGACGCTGGAGAAGACCTTGGTGATGTCGAAATTGGGGTTGCTTGGCGAGTGCTGTCCGCCGTCGGCATGTTGCGCCGGGTGGGATGCGAGATCAACCTGGTCTCCCCCTGATGGCTCGTTCTTGACCGTGGCCGATCGGCGTGGGCCGGGGGGGACAGGCGGAGCATCGCTATTCACGAAGCTCTCGTCCTCCACGACTTCCTCGCCCTTGTGTGTCCGCCGGACGCGTGGTCCAGTCTCCGAGGTGTATAGGATCGACTGCTTTTCGGCCTTGGCTTTCATCACGGCCGTTTGCTTTTGCATCTCTGAAGAGGCAAGCTGCTCAGATGTCATGACTGCCAGGGCCGACGGGGACATGGTCCCTCCCACGAGCGCGTTGCAAAGCTCTGGGTTGTTTTTGAGATTGAAACTAAGAGTTTTGATCTGCTGGCTGTACTCTTTCTGTCCCTTGGTCACGGGGTGCGTGTCAAAGACGGCGCGCTCAATCTGGAGAGAATACGTCTCTGAGATTGACTCGATAGAGCTTCCTTCGTCCAGTTCTAGATCACCCTGTTTCTGCATTGTTCCCAGAACGTGGCTGATAGACTTGATAAGAGCCTTCGCTGGTCCCATCCGTGCGATAGGCAGGTCTGACACTGACTTGGCGAGGTCTGGAGGCGGCGTGTAACTGGCAGGTACTGGGACCGCCTCGTTCTCTGATACACGTCGCATCTTGGGGGTCTAGAGGAGAATCCAGTTAGCACTTGAGCGTATTTCATACCCAACTTAGGGATTAAGCGTACCTTGCCCTCGGTATCTTGAGAATCTTCACGAGCCTTCCGTTTCCCTGGCTTCGGGGCCGCCTCCTTCTTGTCCTTGCCAGCATCAGGCGCTGGCGACGGCTTGGCTTTGATACCAGCAGACTTGTCGAGCTCTTCCTTGGGGTCGCTATTTCGCTTCCCCTTGCCCCTCCTACCGCCTCTTTTTTTCTTCTTCTCCTCTCCATGGGCCTTCCGCCTGGCCTCCCATGGCTTCTCGCCTTTGGCGATACCCTCCAGAAGCTCCTTATGGTCGTTGGGTCGACATTGTTCGCACCAGTAGTACTCTGGAATTTCGTCCTCAAAGGAGGACATACCAACACAGACGTTATGTTGCCATGCGCGGCAACTTTCGCATGCGATCCATGCCTCGCCCGAGTCCTCATCCTGTTCTGTCGCGCCGCAGACGCAGCGGATTATCTCCTCGTCCTGGTCGTCATCCTGCTCTTGTTCCTGTTCCTGCTCCTGACCTGGATCTTGTCCCTGTTCTTGCTCCGGTTCCTGTTCGGCTTCTTGGCTCTTGGCTTTCTTGGTCTTCTTGGTCTGTCGTCGCTTGGGTGCGGCCGCAGGCTCGAGTTCGTCGAACGACTTTGTGTGCTGGCCTTTGGTGGCGCGCACTGATCGTCGCGGTTCGGCTTCTCCTAGATAAGTTCTGTCAGTACGAGTTCGATCCGTCTCGGGGTCATGCTCGTGGGATGCGCGATCGCGGGGCGTGTGGCTCCCCGTGAAACGCGCATGTTGAGACGACGTGAAGGGCGGCTGTCGCTTACCGGACATGATGGTGGTGCGTAGAGTATATGTGAAAGCGTTGCTCTAGGATGGGTAGGGTGTGTAGCAGATATTGGTGTTGTGGGTGGCGAAGGTGTTGCTTGGGCAGAAGCGACGTCTACTGTTGCAGCAAAGCGCGAGATGGCCTGTCTGGGCAGACAAACATTGGGATAATTACGTGGTGGACAACTCTAGAGGTCACGACTAGTTCACGGCGAGCCTCCCCCAGCCAAAATCCGTGTCGATGTCTCCTCCACCGTTCTTTCCTGTGAGGATTGGGGGCAAACGAACGCTGCTCTTTCCGTGCTGCGGCTGCTGTCGCAGAGCTTGAGAGAAGTGCGCAAGCTTCCGAGAAGCAATACGCGACCTGTAGATTGCGGTTGGAGGTGGTTGGACGCGCTAGGTGGTGATTGTAACGAGCAAAGCTCAGGCAGGTGCGCTTCTCACCAGCAAAAGGCGCGGCTGGGTAGTGCTGCAAGGTCAGGTCGAGGCGGTCGCCGAGTCTTGGAGCAATGCTTTCTATACGCGAACAGTGAGAATATCTATTCTCGTGAGGCAAGGGGTTCTGCGACGAAAGGGCGCCTCAGATGGTGGTAGTAATTTGGTCGTGGTGGCGATGATGTGAGGAGGAGGTTTGCGAGGGACGGGGAAGCTTGCGGAGATGACGAAAACTTCGGCACTACGAATACCTGCCTCGCCTTCCATGGGACGAATTAGTGAGCGAGTCCATAACAGCAGGAGCATCTGCGGGTTGGCGGCTGCCCGGGCGCTACTATGGGTTCGCACGGACCCTGCCGCTTCCACAATGGCACTGTTCAACCCGTGGGACAGTGCGACAGTGCAGGCCAGAATGTGGCTGGTACGTACCGGTTCGGCATTTGACAGATCACTGATTGATGCCTGATTCGTGGTGGCATGTTGGCCTGAATCATGAGACAGCAATCTGCAATCCCCGCCTCTCGGAGGTTCTAGGAGAAACCATTCACTGGTGTGGTGATTAGTCACTGATCGCGGAATAATTTCGGGTGAACGTCCAACTCAAAACCGGTGCGGACCACCCCAGCCCCCACTTGTGAACACAGCCTTGTCAGCCTTGCATCCCTCCCTCGACTCCAGACCGGTACGTAGCATTCTTGAAACCTGAGGTATCCATCTCGCAGCCAGCACAAACCAGCCAGCAGCGAGAGCTAACGCGGCGCGGCTGTGCCTGGAGCTCACTTGTAACGACGTAACGAATCTCAACTCCAAAAATATATCTTCGTCCACCACAGCAGCTCTCCTTCACTCTTCACGACCCATTCGGATTTTGTCCAGAGCTTGCCGTTTTATCAACTCTCCGCTTCCCTTCTATACCTCCGACTTCACCATGTCTCGCCGTTACGATTCCCGAGTGCGTATCCCCGCCACAGCTTCCAGCTCCCGAGCGTCCATGTACAAGCTTCCCCCGCTGACCGCTTCCATAGACAACCATCTTCTCACCAGAGGGCCGCCTGTACCAGGTCGAGTATGCCCTAGAAGCTATTTCCCACGCTGGTACCGCCATTGGCATCCTGGCCAAGGATGGCATCGTCCTGGCCGCCGAGCGAAAGGTCACCTCGAAACTGTTGGAGCAGGATACTTCCGCAGAGAAGCTCTATATCCTCAATGAGTGCGCCACACACACTCTTATATCGCCAAGTGCTTACGTAGACACCTACTAACAACCTTCTTCTAGCAACATGATCTGCGCTGTCGCAGGCATGACTGCCGACGCCAACATCCTCATCAACTACGCCCGACAAGCAGCCCAGCGCTACCTCCTCACCTACAACGAAGACATCCCCTGTGAGCAGCTCGTCCGCCGACTCTGCGATCTCAAGCAAGGCTACACTCAGCATGGTGGTCTCCGACCTTTTGGTGTGTCTTTCATCTACGCCGGCTGGGACCCTCGAAGACAGTTCCAGCTTTACCTCAGCAACCCATCGGGCAACTATGGCGGCTGGAAGGCCACGAGTGCGGGAGCCAACAACGCAAGCGCCCAGAGCTTGTTGAAGCAGGACTATAAGGAGGACTGCACACTTGAGGAGGCTTGCGGCATGGCCGTCAAGGTTCTGAGCAAGACCATGGACTCCACCAAGCTGAGCAGCGAGAAGAGTATGATATATCACCCCTCCAATCAAGAGAAACGGCTAGCTAACCCCCGATTGTAGTTGAGTTCGCGACGGTGGGACAGACCAAGGATGGCAAGATCTACCACAGGCTGTGGAGCGCCGACGAGATTACAGCGCTGTTGAAGGAGCACGACCTGGCCAAGACTGAGGAGGCGGAGGACAAGTAGAGACAATAGAATCTTCTGATAGAGGGTGGAGGGGGACCCGGCCCGTCCTACATTGCCCCTGTAACAATAATATCATGGAATGACCAAAAGATGTGGCCCAGAGCGGCCCTGCCACGGGAGCAACTCACAGTACGATACGGCACAGCACAATACCATACATTTCCTGGTGCAGTCGCTAACCCTCAACTCTAAACATTCACTCACAACTTGCAACACGAGTGTTACTATGCCTAATCTCCGATATCAGCGTCGTACGTTCCGCATTTCACCCATCTCAAACCCTACATCTGCGCCCACTCTAGCTTCTTCGTCATCCGTGACCCGCTGCCAACCCGGCTGAGTGTCCATTCCCGGTCGTGGATAAGGCTCATCGCATCGCTGGCTAGAAAGTCGCGGCCAGTGTCTCCGGTAACTCCAGTAGGCCACGGTCATGCCCAAGACAGATCCGACGCAGACATCATAGACGTCATGTCTATAGTCCTCGCATCGCGAGATGGCAATCATGGCGGCGCCGATGAGCGGGAACAGGCACAGTAACGCCCGGCTGAGATCCCGTCCACCAGCCGCGTACCGGAAGACGTGCAACTGCCCAGCCAGGAAGAGACTGAGGAATCCCAGACCGGCAAAGGAGAAGGATGAGTGACCAGAAGGAAAGGAGCGCCACCCATCCTGGAGGGTGTGACCGTTGGGTGTCGTGCAAACGTCGATGGTGACAAGAGTGTTGGCCTGGGTTCCTGGGGCCGGCTTGCACCGGTCTAATAAGTCTGGGCGAGGCCGGCCGACGGCATTCTTGATGATGTCAGTGAGGAAGGTGGTGAGGACAACGGAGATTGCAAAGGAGAGGTATGTGACTTCGTGTTTGGCCGCAGACGACCGTGCCCAGATGTTATAAGCAATTAGAACACCAAGCGGGACAAAGAGGGCGTAGACAAAGTTCATGACTGTTTCAACGGTGAGAATTCCTTGTTTCGGGTGGCTGCAGCCAGTGATGGGACCGCGGAGCTAGGTAGACATACCAACAGTGACGCGCTCCTGAAGGGCGTGAGGGTATGAGATAGCGAGGTCATTTACGAAGAACATCCGGTGGAAAGGTGTAACGAAGATGGCTATCTGCAACAGGACGCAAGAGAAGGGCCCTTGTTAGGAAATATTCAAGTCAAGTTGAGGTATTGAGAGGGTGTGGCCTCACCAGGATCCATCCACATAGTAGCACCGTGAAGCCGACATAGTCAGGCGCGTGTGTTGTCTATGTCGGCGTCAGCGTCAATCAAACTGCATCTCAGAGGGACGGACAACACGGAGCCCAGATACGCATACCTTCCAATACCGCTTCAAAAACGAGATCAGCCCGCCGACGTTGCCGCTATGAGCTGGTGCCATGGAGGAGACGAGGCTGGAGATGAGGTGATGTTTTGGAGCGAGTTGGGGTCTCGCGTGACATTGAGCATCCGGGTTGAATAGTCTCGAAAGCCCAGAAAATTTTCAATGGTGAGACAGATTGAGAGTTTCGATAATGTAGGTATTGGATTATCATCAAGTTCGAGGCATTGCCATTTGCGCAAGTTGATGCCGCTGATCAAGCCGTTGGTCTTGGAAGGGTTAAGTCTAGTGAGACTTGGGGGTGCAGTTGAAATGTGTTCCTAACTTGGAGGACGCAAGCGGAGGAAACTAGGGTGAGATGGATGGTCCAGACGTGACAAGGCAATAAAAAAGGTCTCCAAATCCGACGGCAGTTTCACCCACAAACAAGTTGACAGGATGGACAACAGAAAGCATGCATCCAATTTCCATATCAATATTTTCCCATTTCCATATCTGTAGTAAGCCCAACAAGCTCGTGCAACCAAACTCAGTTCATCCTGTTCCCTTGGAATTTTGACGGTGTAGACTCTAGGGTAATCGCGGCCCCGCTAACCATTGGCCTAGCTAGGTACGCTCTGTCATTTATTTTAGCTACTCGACGACCTAAGCTAAACTTCAACACCACCCAAACCACATCGTCACTCAACAAGAGCAAATCCCCTGTCGCAACTTCAGCGCCCGCCCCCCTGCTCTGATACCAACGTCCCGATACAATCCACGTCGATGCGATAGCCCGCGGTCACTCGAGATGCTCAAATCTTCCCACAAGCCCTCCGCGGCTGCTGTGGCGCCGTTGCCTCCAGGATGGAGCGAGCATACGGCTCCGAGCGGCCACACATACTACTACCACGCCGCGAGCAATGAGTCAACATACAAGCGACCTGGAGTCGAGCCAGACCTTGCGCTCCAGCACCCGTACGCGCCAGTGCCCGCGTTTTCTCCCTATGGCGCTGTGCCGTCTCTTGCCGACCCCAATGTCGCGAATGCCTACATGGCCCAGATCAATGCCGCTCAGCAAAAACCCCAGGAACAGCACAATCGAGGTGGCTACGGCGGAGGTCGCGGAGGCGGCCGCGGTGGATATGAGGGCCGACCAAAGCCCCAACCAGTTGATAAGCCCAGGCGGAAAGAGCCTATCCCAGGCTGCGAGCCATGGATTCTGGTGTACACCAAGTACTCGAGACGATTTGTTTACAACCCCGAGAAAAAAACGAGTTACTGGCGCATTCCTGAAAAACTGATGCCCGGAATCTTGGAACTCGATAAGGCGCGCATCCGTGGGAAAGCAGCTGGGGACTCGGAGGCAAAGGACGAAACGCAAAAGCCGGAACGACTGCTTGGCCCTT
The DNA here is from genome assembly GCA_019137265.1 of Neonectria coccinea. NCBI lineage: Eukaryota > Fungi > Ascomycota > Sordariomycetes > Hypocreales > Nectriaceae > Neonectria > Neonectria coccinea. The sequence goes on from WPDF01000095.1 coordinate 24,111, forward strand.
CACTACCGAGGGCCCTCCCATCTGGTCCTCCTGATGCCGGCCAAGATGACGATAGTGAGTACGAGGAGGTTGAGGTCACCGATGACGAGGGAGAAGGCGATGATGACAATGGGGGACATCCATCCAAACGACAACGAACCGAGGACCCCGATGCTGAAGAGGACGAAGCGCCCGAATTCACCGAGGCCGATATTGCCATGCAGCTGCAAGCGATGGGTGAGGACTATTGTTTGGAGCCTGGGGAGTACGATGATGGAAATGCCGAGAACTGGCCCGAAGGCGCCGAGGGCGTGCCTTTCTCCGAAGACGACGCCAAGTACCTTTTCAAGGATCTTCTCAACGACTTCAACATCAACCCCTACAGCCCCTGGGACAAACTTCTGGAGGAGGGCAAGATCGTAGACGACTTGCGATACACAGCGCTGGGAACGACCAAGGCGCGCAAGGAATGCTGGGACGAGTGGTCCCGGGAGAAGATTGCCGAGTTGAGGGAGCAGAGGACTCGACAGGAGAAAAAGGACCCCCGGATCGCCTACATGGCCTTCCTGCAAGAAAAAGCCACACCGAAACTGTACTGGCCGGAGTTCAAGCGCAAGTATAAGAAGGAACCTTCTATGAAGGACTTGCATCTGTCCGACAAGGATCGCGAGAAGGCGTATCGCGAACACATTAACCGGCTAAAGATGCCCCAGTCGACGCTCAAATCCGATCTGAACGCACTGCTAAAGACACAGCCCATCCACGTGCTCAACAACAAGTCACTATCAACTGGGCTGCCCACACAGGTTCTCACCGACGCGCGGTACATATCCCTCGACCCCAAGGTGCGCGACCCCCTGATGGAAGCCTACGTCAGCAACCTGGGCCCACCACCTGAGGACCTCGACGCCGTAAAGCATGACGTGGAGAGGACGAAGCAGCGCGAGGCGCGGCAGAAGCGTGAGCGGGCACTCGAGGAGAGAAACCATGTGGTGGAGGAGCAGCGGAGACAGCGCGAGAAGGGCGTCGCTGCGAGCAAAGCAAGGCTAAGGGAGGAAGAGAGGGAGTTGGAGATGGCGATGAGGGTAGGGAAACAGGGCTTGCAGAGCCAGCTGGCGAATATGCAGATGGACGAAGCCAAAGATGCTTCATGATGCGTCCAGTCATGATTCATCTAGAATGTGTAATTGTTGCAAGGCTGGAAATAAAATACTTGTATAATTGGGAGCGGACCAGCCAGCTACAACCCATACATGAAGCTCAACTTCTTATCCGCATATCTCTGCTCATCCAGCCTCTCATGCTCAACCTCTTCCTCAGTCATGACGGCCAAGACGGCCTGTTTCCGCTTGTTTACAGCCGCTAGCATGAAACGATAGGACAGATAGCCGACAAGCGCAACGACAAGGAAGCCGAGGGTCACATAGAACGGAACGTGATAATCGGGCGCGAACTGGGGCCGGTACAGCTGCGCGCCGATGATGCCGCCCAGGTTGCCGAAGCCGTTGACGCCCAGGACCAGCGACCGCTTGCCCGGCTCGGGCGTGTTGCCGCTGAGCCAGGCGACCGTCAGCGGCGCGGAGACGTACATTCCCGACAAGAGGACGCAGAGCGAGATGTACTTACCGGTGCACGAGGGGACGGTCACGGTTAGAATTAGGCCGGTGATGGCGACGAGGATGCCGCCAACGATGTGGTAGCCGCGTTCCTTGCGGTGGTCGGAGCTGACGGCGAAGATGTAGAGGCCGATGGCACCGCAGACGAACGGGGGGACGGTCATCTTGGGAAGTGCAGCGATTAGACTTGGTTTAGAAGGTTTCAGGCGACAGAGATAGAGAAAGAGATGCCACTCACCAAGTTGGCCAGAATGGACTCGTATCCTAGTCCCTGAAGCACCAGAGGCAGAAACACGGGGAACGCGCCGCTGGGGACGCTGGCGCAGATGTTGAGCACGAGGACGGACCACAGCTTCCAGTCCTTGGCCGTCTCGACGAAATCCCTCCTCCGCAGCCGGTCCTTCTCCATGCCGTCCTCGCCGTACTCGTGCTCGACAAAGGCGGCCGTGTCCCGCTTCATCCGCTCCACGGCGAACCGCCGCTCGTCCGGGCTGAGGAACCAGGCGGTGCCGGGCCCGGCGGGCAGCCAGACCCAGGCGACGACGGCGAAGACACACGTTAGGCCGCCCTCGATGATGAACAGGTACTGCCAGCTCTTGAGGGGCCTGTTGTGGAGGTGGAAGACGCCGTACGCTGCTCAGACCGGTCAGTTCAGGGGCAGGGGGGGGGAGGGCCGGGATGAACAGGGAAAATCCCTGGAGGCACAAAACGCACCAATTGAGCCGGAGAAGGCGCCGGCGATGGCGTACTGGCCATAGAAGAGGGCGAGTCTCACGCAGAGGTCGAACCGCGTGTAGAACGAGGACAGGTATGCGACTGCCGTTGGGTAGAAGCCGGCTTCAAAGGCGCCGATGAGCAACCGCGTGACGATGAGTGCCCCTGAGGCCCGAGTCAGAACGGGACAAAGCCGACGTTGGGAACGATTGGACATACCGCGGCCCTTGATGTACGCTTGGCCGATGGTTACAAGGCCCCAGGCGAACTGGGAGATATCTCTTAGGCAACCTGTTACGTATAATCGCGGGTCCCCCTTCTGCAAAACTCACCATGGTGATGGGGATCCAGTGTCGGGCGCCGACGTAGCGGCCCACTGCGGCCGACGGGGACTGCAGAACGACAAAAGTCACGAAGAACAACGAGACTGCCTCGTTGAGGTCATCTGGCTGTGCGCCAATGTCCTTGGTGAAGCCTGGCTGTCGTCAGCCGGGATGGTTCAGAAGGAGTCGAGTACGTGAGAGTGTGTACCTTGGGTTTCAGCATTGCCAACGTTGCCTCGATCCAGGCCGTTGAACAGATAGAGGAGCGAGAGGAGAGGTAACAAGGCCGCGTCTAGCTTGCGGTTGAGGGCTCGAGTCTGAACGACGTCCATGTCAATGGGAGTCTTGGGGAGTGAGCCTTGAGCTTCTTGGTCCGTCCCGGGCGTGGCCATGGCGATCTCAGTCGGTGAGGATTGTTTGCTTTATAACGAAAACGAAAACGAACAGAGAACTTTGTCGTCTCCCGCGAGTGAGAACCGAAGCAAAAATGTTGGATGAGTCTCGTTTTCAAGGCCGGTATGGTCCAGCCAGTGTCGATGTTTTGTATCCGGTTCATCTACTCGGACGCAACCCATCCTAGGCAGAGATGCTCTGCTGCCTTCCCCCGGATGCCCTCGCTTGAAGAAGAAGGACAGGCTTCCTAGGATGTCGGTGTAGGAGATGCTGCTTCTTCCTCCTCCAGTAAGCGGGGCCGTTGAGGAGGCCGATCCGCGAGCGTCATGTTAATTAGCATGCATGGGCACTGGGCACTGGGCACTGGGCATGCGGACACACTTGGTATCATCGTGTATGGGGTAAAGTAGCACTTAGACTTGCACTTGTAGAGTGCAAGCGCCCGTAGTGGATGCGGGCGGCCCAGACGAACGCTCGAATCGAATCCGGGACGCCGGTATCAATTAGCCTGGTGACCTGACCTGGCCTGACCCAGCATGACGAAGGTGGTGGTGTGTTTGTCAAACAGCTTGCGTACGTTTCATCTCCCACCTGCTGTGGCTTGCTAGCCATCCGGATTGTCGGGTCCCGCGGGGTTGGTGGTCATCCGCCAAGCAAACGTCAGCCATAAACGAGGCACACAGACCTTCGGGAAGTATCGACGCCGGCGAGGGCGTTGCGTTGAGCTCGGCGACGGTCCAGCTTGGAATTAGCGCGGGAACCTAGTCTTGGGCTCGCGAGTCTTGGCCGGCATCATCCATCATCGTCAGCACAGGGTGGTCTCTGTCCACTTGGCTTGTTGGATGGGGGGGGGCTTGATCCTTGAAGCGAATCCAAACCCTTGGGATAGAGTCATGAACGCCGTCTGTTCACGTCGGTGAAGGGTGTGAAGGTGTGAGGCGTGACCTCGTGTCGATGCACTCGCCGATGTCCCCCCCCGTAGGGCTGTAAGGCTGACGCACCCCAGGTCCCGTCCACCAGGCATGCTTGCATTGCATTGCATTGTCTAACGGCGGTGGGATGTGCAATGTGATATGACATGATATGATATCATCTGTCCAGGTAGCCATGTTGACAAATTGACATACTTTCATCCTCAAGCCCAGCCTAGAATGCTTGAATGTTCTTCAATGTCAAGGTCGCATTCTAGCATAACGCTGGCCGAAGCGTTCCTCGTCAGTTGATGGCCTCTGGCGACACTATTCACCTGGCGCCTCCTAGGTGAAACATTTTACCTATTCCACTGTATCAGACTTCTCGGATGAAAACTACTAACAAAAGAAGGTAGCCACCCCCGACATTTGCTTCTTGCAGATTGCCCAACCCATTTTCGTCACAGATTGTTAAAGAACCGGCCCGCTCTTTGGTGCACCATCTCAGCCCGTTCGGTAATCCCCTCCGCAGTCGTCGCCCCGTCCTCCGTCACGTAGTGATCGACCAAGTTGGACGCCACCCACTCGAAGTATACGTTTTTAACATCGACTTGGGCGCCGAGGTCTTTCTTTGACCGGATCAAACCCCCCGATTGTTCCCATGTCTGCATAACCTCGCGCGGGTCGTCCTCCTCCTGGCTCGGGGGTTCGAACGGTAGCACCTTTTCCTTGTCAAACAGCGCTACAATCTTCACACCCGGCGAGACGTGCTTGGCGACGAGGACGGCGGGCAATGATCCGGACTTGTTGCTCACGTTCCCCGTCTTGTCAACTAAATCCGCCCCGAAGAGGACGAGGTCGGCGTCTTTGGCAGCCGTGCCCACACTGGCGTCCGTGTATACGGTAATGTTCGTCTTGATGGAGTTGCTGTCGGCAAACGACGCTATTGCCCCCGCCATCTTGACGCCCTCAAACAGTGGCCGCGATTCGAGAACTCGAATATCTAGAGATGTCTTTCCCTGTTTTAGAGCATGGGTGATGCCGGATGTTATCGTAGAGCTGGACGAGAGCGTGAGAATTCTGAGTGTTTTAGCCCCTGGAAACTGCGCTTCTAAGAAGTCCCCAAGAGAAGCGCAGACTTGGGAGCTGGTATTTTGTCGTTGCCGGCCGTATTGCTTGAGCGCCTCGATAATGTTATCCATCGACCCCTCCATGGAGGAATCGCCATGCGGGAGCTTCTCCTCGATAATGGCCAAGCTGGAGACGACGACGCTCAGCATGGAACCGCCCATGCTTTCCCTCCCATTCTTCCACAAGTGCCACGCGGCCAACCTTGCGTTCTTCCACCACACCTCTCGCGAGTCCGTGTCGAGCTTCTTGATGACGTCGATAAATATTTCGAGCCCCTTTGATGCCAGCTGATGCGCGCCGCTCTCATGATCCCGCTGCAGGGCTATCAAACCGTCACCGAGTACTCTTCCAGCCTCGTCTCCGAGATCAATGTTGAACCAAACCCTCCTCAAGCTCTCTAGAATGCGCGGGACGCCTTGGAAGTCATCTGTCTCGTTGACAGCGTTCGGATCAAACCACTCATATCCCTCGTGCTCCCAATCTATCTGGATGCCCGCCTCGCCGCGGCCGCCTTCTTTCTCTGACTTGAGAACGAAACTGAACGGGTTGATGGTCCATTCTCTGCCCACGGACTCGTCAACAAACGAGTATGGCTTGCCCTGGCGAAATAACCGCAAAGAAGTCTCGTTTAGAGTAGTCTCCTCCTTCATTTCCCGCCAGGCTGTAGCGAGTGGGTTTGCGTCGGTCTCCTCAACGCTGCCCGAGACGGGCGCGTATTTGTGCCTGCGAACTATCGTTAAGCACTGGAACTATGGATAAAAGCCGAATTGAAACGAAAGAAAAAATTGGAAGAAAAGAGGAAGAAAAAGAAGCGCGGAGCGACAAAAAAACACCCGGCTACTTACTGATAGGTTGACACTTTACCGCTCCTGCGAAATAGCGCCACCTGGGGCTTCTTGGCGGTATCGTCATCGGGAAACTTGAAGATGAAGCTGCCGGCAACGGCGCGGCGCTTGAGGTGGGACATAGTTGTTGAGAAGCCGCGTGTCTGAGGCGCACGAGTGCGAGTAAACAAGAGCGACGTAGAATAGGCCCCCCGTATTGCCATTTTGCGAATGGGAGGGTTGAGATGGAGTGATGTGTGGTGCGTGTCTGTTGCGAGGTTCCATTGCCACGGTCGCTGGTATCACCTGACTCCCTACTGACATCACCGCCAGAGTCTCGCTACCAACCCGTACATCCGGAATTGACCTCTTCACGGGGGTTGAGCATTATCAATTCGTTTCATTTACTCAAAGACGCTCGAGATTGAAAACAATAAATTTGAGTCCCAAAATATTACAAATTTCTGATGTCGGTTTAAGCGATAGAACTCTACCGCTGCACCATGATCATCATATCAGATACGCGCCATATGGTTGCCAATCGTCGTCAATCCAAGACACCAACTCCTCATACAGCGTATGTCCCTGTTCGACATGGATCGGCTGCTGTAGGGCGTCGTAGCCAATCTTCTGCGGCCATGGATGACCCATTTCCATAGTTTCTGCTGCGGCGTGCATGGTCGACTCGCTGGGCCGGGCGCTCTCCAGACCTTGGTCCACGGGTACCCTAAGGCGTTGGACGAGGACACGCAAGTCCCGGAGAACAGCGGCACAGTCTCTACCGTAGTTGCTTCCTACGCGACTCTCCTCCTCGAACCTGGCAATCACGAACTCGAGGTCGTGGTCTCGCGCATGGGGGTCCTTGGGAGCCACGTCCTTCATGTAGATCAGCTGCTGCAGCATCAGGCAGATGGCTGCGTTGAAGATGAAGTGCAGGCCGGCCTGAAGCAGCTTCCTGGGGTGGTTGAGGGCTAGAATGTGGCGCGCGAGACGGATGTTGCGTTCTGCAGCGACAACACATCGCTTCAGATGGGAGAGCTGGGGGTGCGAGTTTAGCGACGATTGGCGAGTCACCAACTGCTCTGCAAATGTCTTCTTAACGGCGGCAAAAAAGACGGGGCGGATGGTGAGTATGATGAGCTAGGAAAGCAGGTTTAGTCGTAGATTCTGGGATGGGTCACGAATTTCTGCACGGCAACGCTGCCGAACTTACCTGGTTATATCCCATATGCAGCAAGCAGCACGCGGGATCGTCACTGAGGCCATCACCGGACAACTGTAGGATGGGAGGTAGGCCTTCCAGCCACTGGTCTAGCATCCTGATGGTGTCTTCGAACTGCCTCACCGACCCTGTCTTGTTCTCCCAGGGGGACACTCGATACGTGTTGCACACAATGTGGCCCGAAATGCGGGACAGCTCAACATGGGCCCTCAGACCGGCGGCTGGAGGCATTGAGCTGCAGGATACGGTCAGCATACATATACTGCTGCACGGAGGACGCACTGATATTAGCGGAACTTACGGAGCATCGCAGGGCAAGGGAAGGCGAATGGCATCGTCCATGATGGTGGGCGGCCTGCCCATCAAGCAGCTCAACCAACGATCGAGCACGTATAGTGTCCAGAAGACTCTCTTGCCGCTCTCGTCCACCCATCCACGGTGGGCGCCGTGCATTATGCTGATATGCATGGCGTTGCTAACGTACATGTAGGCGGCATCTCGTCTGTTCATCTCAATTAAGTAGAAGCCCATCAGCGCCAACGCCGTCACGTCGTTGATGGTGAACCTGGTGATGTCGAGCGGATTGCCTAGGAGCAGACAAGCTCGGCTGAAGTAGTCTTCGCTCAAGCCCGTCTGTGGCTCGGGGGCTTGGGCTGGCGTGGTCGAGACCTGGGAGGCCACTGCAAAGGCTGTATGATAGAAAGCGAGATGTCGACAGACATCGCGGCGGGCAGCGTGGGGTTCTGAATCCATGGGCGGCAGGCCCGGTGCGGTCGACATGTGTCCCCACCAGTAGATGCCTCCGCCGGGCCAGTTCCCGTTGCCGTCCTGGATGAAGCATCGCAGCTCGCTGAGCATGGCTAGCATGCCGTGGCGCGAGGGCAGCCACAACGGGTCGACGTGGCGTTCGTGCAACGGGCGGGAGTCGTACGTCTGATATCTGCCCAGGCTAGACAAGAAGGCTGTTCCATCGGCGCCCGGGTGGCGGTCATGGTAAGCTAGATGGAAGACGGTGCTCATAAACTCCTTGAGATAGTCGAGAAACGTGGCGCCGCTGGTCTCGCCAAGGAAGCGGGCGTGACCATCGGGGTCGTGGAGAAGCCGGCCCTCGGTTGATGCTTGCTCCTCCTCGTGGTGGTGGTGGTGGTCGGCTGCCTTGGGCCGAGAGGGATGCGACTGAAGCTGGGGCAGAGATTGAGAATGAGGTTGAGATGGAGAGTGGTGATGGTCTGCGTGAGGGATCAGCTCGGCTTCAACAGCCAACGGCGTGCCTGGATACGACCGCTCAGCAGACGGCGTCCCGGCAGACGGCGTTCCGGCGACCGTCGTCGCCGCATCTCCAGCCGCAACCTCTCCATCACGCTCAACCAGAGCAAGCAGCTCTTGGCGTCTCGCAGCGTCGGGTACAGTATCCCGCAGCGCCCTCTCCAGGACGTCGACCTTGCGGCGCAGGTTGTCTAGCTCGGCGCGTGCGACTGAGACCTTCTCCACGGCCACAGGATACACGCAGTCGCGCGACGAGGACCGGCACTGGCGACACGGGTGGTCGCCCGAGCACTTGACGCGGCGGACGTTGCAGGCGTTGCATCTTGAGGAATTTAAAAACCGCGGTCAGATACAAAGGACAAACGACGTGCAGATAAGGTAGAGTGATTTTCTTTGTCTTTTTCTTTTTCTTCTTCTTCTTCTTTTTACAGTTCACTAAAACCTCAGGAGCCCCAGACCCCAGATTCTCTCTCTCACACACACACTCTCTCATCGACGAGACGCGGAATATAAAGAAAGCTCTCACTTACGCTGTCGCAACGCGTTTCCGCCGCTCCGGAGCCACCTTGTGACGACGCGGGTTGACGGGCAGCCGTTGCGGGTGAGGCGGCGGGCGGCCGGAGCCATCGCCGTCGAGCCGCAGCATCGTCCCGTTCCACTCGAATTCGTTTAAGTTTACGTTTACGTATGCGTAGCGTTCTTTGCCGGCCGGAAGGTTGTTCGTGTGGCCGCAGCAGTCTGGCTTTACGCTGGGGGGGTAGCGGCAGCACGGAGTAAGGTAATTAAGGCAAGGTCAGGAACTACGTAGTATGATACGTGCGCGATGGAGAAGGGCCGCCTGCTGTCCGGTCGCCGCCCCCAGCGCTCCAGGGATTCATCCAGGGACTTCCAGGGATAGGAGGATGCCCTGGTCTAAAACGAGGACGGCCCTGGCCTTGCACTAAGAAACAGTACATACCTGGCCTCCATTCCAATACAAACTGCTTGGGATATCATGCTGGCTGCTTTGAAGCCACTAATTAAGAATACATGCATAGCTAGATAGATAGGTATATCCTACCGCCTCTAGAATCTCGACGCCTGCTGGTAGCATTCGTATACAGTTATTTCAGTCAGCTCCGCCTATCCTGTGAGGTAATTAATCATCCTTGCCGTGCGCAGATCTGGATAAATGAAGGAATTCTCCCGCGGTAATATTCGAGAACAGCTCCCCGGAGCCTAGCATAAACCCGAGCCGAGGGCATGCGGCGCTAGCCTTTCTTTATTTTTATCAATCAGTCAGTCAGTCCTTCATTCATCGATCCATCGCGCAACTAATTTCTCCCTTTGCATGAACATGAGGGACCCCCCTCCTGCAAAACGCGCTAAAGCGACAATCCCCGTCTCTTGCACCACCAGATCCATTCTCATGCCTCGGCCTGCGAGATGACGACCCCGGACATTGGTTGGGCGACATCGGCGAGTCACTTGTTTCGGCCTAGTACACCACCACCACCATGGAATCAAAAATCCCTTATGAATCTCATCAACTGTACGTGTGGCCTGCTCGTAGACGACTCGGGTTGTTCTGGACGTTCGATATGCCCCGCCCACATGGCGCATCCAACCTTGGCGTCCTCATCTTTACTCCCTCATTCCCTGTGTCTGCATGCGCTTATAAGGTATGTAGTATACCAGAAGCATCTCCGTCTGATGCAATCATCCGGCCGAGTGTAGCGAGCCCTTCACGACAAGGAAATCCGAATCAAGAAGGTTATGGAGCATCTCAAACCAGTCATGGGACCAGTCTCGAATAGTGAGAGGAAGTGCGCATCCATTGTGAGGGAGACAATATTAGTCTGAATTGTTTTGTACGCCAACACGGGCCCTAACCGTATCTAAGGGAAAAGACAAACACCAAAGAAATTCCACCATTCTGAAAGCTGATATCGTGCGTATGGGTAAAAGCAAAAAAGATGTCGCGTCTTCTGCGGCTCGAGAGTCCAATATCCACTTCTTCCATCTTTCCTTTTTCTTCCGCTGCCCCTGCTACATTATACACTGCCCGCTAGTTCATGTATTCGTTATTTTTCTACTGCTTGAAAATTTGGTTAACCATCTCGCCCGACCTGGTGGCCAGGACGGAAAGAAGGGTATCACTCAACTGCGGCAATATGTTAGCAAAACATGGACCAGTGTATGACATGTGTTGTGGTATGAACTTACCCCGTGAGTTCCCTCGTTGCAGCCCTGAAGCCATACACCAGAGCCTTCGGCAACGGTGCCGGGCGAGAACTTGACCTTGTAGTCTCGGCCGACGGCCAACTTGCGCTCGCCCTGCTCCGTGTCGACGTTCCAGCCGTTCACGGGCTTGGTGTACTGGGGACCGTTGCGCTTTGACACCGTCTTGGGCAGCATGGTCCAGGTATCCTTGAGCATGTTGACGTGGGCGTCGCGCTTATAGCCGGTGGCAGCGACGACGAGGTCGACCTCCAGGATCTCCTCGTCCGCAGCATCGACGAAACCGTCCAGGGAGACATCGTGGATCTTCTGGAGATGGATCTCGAGTGTCTCACCCTTGCCCTCAACACTGGTGATCTCCCGACCGGCCAGGATGCGGTGAGGCCACTGGGTCTCGTCCGCACCGATCACTCGTTTCTGCTCGTACATTGTCTCGTAGAGGTGCTCAATCAAGCCGAGGCGCACGACGCCGTAGTTGGTCGCCCGGACTTCGTCGATAAAGCTCTGGCGAGCGCCGGCCGACCTGGGGTAGACATTGTCGACATACTCGGGGTTGAAAATGGTGTTGACGCTGTGAGAGGTCTAATTAGCATTGACGGGACGGTTTGTCAGGGTCGGGTTGGTAACTCACAAGGGTGAATCGTCACTGGGTCGGAGGAACTCCTGGCGCATTACCAAGTAGGTCTTGGAGTTGGGATACAGCGCCTGAACGTTGTTGAAGATCTCAGCGGCACTCTGGCCGGCACCAATGACGGCAACGCGGTAAGGAGCATTGGTCTTGTTGAGGATCTGGGGGGCGTAGGTGGCGAACTGGGAGGAGTGGAGAACTCGAGGGTTCTTGACGGGAAGGCTCTTGGGAAGCGAGGCCTGACCACCGGCGGCGATTAGGACGTGGCGAGTGCGGAAAGACTGGACATTGCCGGTCTTGGCGTTGCGGGCCTGGACGTTAAAGGTCTTAACGGCACCGGCTTCCTGGTCGACAGGGGTGACGGCAACGACCTCGCTGTTGTATTGGACGACGTGGTCGAAGAAGGAGGAGCACCATCGGAGGTAGTCCTCGAATTCGGCGCGGGCGGGCAGGAAGGTGTCCAGGTTGGTGAAGTCGATGAGACGACCGTTGCGGTGGACATAGTTAAGGAAGGTGAACTCAGATCGGGGATCGCGCATGGTGGCCAGGTCCTTAATGAAGGAGATCTGCATCTTGGCCCCGGACAGCAGCATGCCCGCATGCCAGGCGAAGGCGGCCTGCTTCTCAAGGAAAAGCACCTTGGGAGGTTGGCCGTCAGCGCGGAGCTTCTGGCCAGCGGCAATTGCATCGTTCATGGCAATGGCCATGGCAAGGGAGGCGGGGCCGAAACCGGCACAGACGAGGTCGAACTCGGAATCGAGAGGAGAGGCCTCGAGGTACTGGGACCGCTCCTTGTGGACCTTGGGACCGGGGACGCTGGTGCCGTTGGTGGTGCTGCCATTGAGAGTGACGCCGTTGGAGATGCCGTTAGAGACGGCTGGAGCGGTGCCATTGGGGGCTCCATTGGTCTTTCCATTGGAAGTTCCGTTGGAAGTTCCATTGGTGTGAATGGGGAGGCCGGCATCCTCAGAGCCACTGAGAGAAACCTCGCTATGGGGAGTCATGATGGCAACGGGGTAGGGTATTAAGAGGGTTGATTACGAGAATAAAATAGGAAGTAGGCAAGACCACGGTATCAACTTTGAGTGATGATAGGCGTAGATGGTCGTCGAGGTCGTTGGTCCTAGAAGCTTGTAGCCCAAGAAGGAAAGATTGGGTTCTCCGAGGAGGGCGATGAATATATAGAAGAGGTCGGGACGGAGGTCACCGGTTGAACGGGCAATGGGTCAAACGACTTGCTTGCTTTTTGTCCCGGAAAGTAGCCAGTTCTGGACACGGGCAGTAGGTTGCAGCACCGGAGGGTCAAGCAGGGTCAGCGATTGGGGGTTCCGGGAGTCGTGGACGAAGTTCGTAGGGCTGTTCCTGAATAGGTATGAAGCACGGGAGACAGGAGGGGGGTGTCGAAATGGGAGATGGATTGGGGGATTCGGACAATTGGGTGAAAAGAACTAGGATATATGTTTCGATGTCTGTATCGGCAGTCGAGTCTTGGTCAAGGAGAGCAGGGGAGGGAGTCGGATACAGAACGGTGAGAAACTGGTGGGCGGCATCGGCATTTTGTAATCGTTCGGGGATGTGATCTACAGCCCAGCCCTTGGGGCAATGACACCGAGCTCAGCTAGTCCGGCCACGGCTATGCGAGCCGCTTCTCTTTCGGAGCAAAGAAAAACTAGACGACCGCATGAGAGGGATCAGCCATCGAGGGTTTCGAGACTCTGCGGGCTGCGAGGCTGGGTGGGCGGCGTGCGAGCGAGCGAGCAAGCAAGACGCCTGGCGGCGTTCTGCGGGAAACGACGACACGACGCAATACAGGTACATGGATGATGATGGTGTGGATGATGGAGACTGGACTTGGGGACTAGTCGGGACACAGCTCGTAACTAGAGCACGAAGTGCTGGAGCCGACCCGGTCTGGATACGTTCTGTGACTTTTGTCTGCCGCCCGGCCAAGGCCGAGAGGAGGGGCTTGGAGGAAGTAACGGCGGCGCGGGCGTGGGGACACGGAGGATGAGAAGAAAAGCGGCGCTGAACCCTGACTGGATGGAGAAGGTTAGTACAGAGGAAGACGTGTGCGCATACATACCGTGGGTGCGTGGATGCGTGGATGCGTGGATGCTTGGATGTTGATGTAGGAGGTGGTGGGATAGTGGATGGTGAATGGTAGATGGTGGATAGTGGATGATGGAAAGTGGAGGTGTGTGATGAAGCGATGGGGGGGGAAGGAGGGGATGGGGGCGAGCGTATCAACATCGATGGATCATGGTCCACGGACTACGTACCGCACTACGTAGGTCTACCCTACTGTGCTGCAGCATCTTGTGGTAAGGTAATGTACTGTAGTTTACAGTGGATGTGTGGTGTGTACTGTAGATGTGGATTGTTGGATGTGATAGTACTGGTATACCTTGCGCGAGGTAGGTCACTCTACGAGGTCGTTGGTTGTGTCTACCAATATGTTTAACTGCAGGTCGTGGGAAGTAATGAGCTCTGGGAGCTTGTGAAGGACCCCAAAAAGGCCAGGAATCCAGAGAGAGCCAAGAAACCGGGAAGGCAAGGGAAGGGACGGGAGAATGCCGACGCCATGGCACCAGACCAGTTCCCAATGGCGGGAGCTCGTAGCCGACGCATGCTCGCGGGACCCATGATTGCCTCATGTAAGCCGACTTTCAGTCCCAGCCCACGCCCCGTTTGGGACCCCAATGCTCCACCCTGGGGGCCACTGGCTGGTTCAGCGGCCCAGCCGCAGAGCCAGAAACAGTAGAAAAGCGAAAGGTAAAAAAATGTCGCGCAGTTGATGCCTCCGCAGCCAAGCCCACGGCCACGGCAGACCTCGTGGACGGGTCGAAGACGAGAGGGGGGTGAGATGTGGATGGAGACCGTGAAGTCCCGTAGCGCAGCCCCTGTATGGAGCCAGTCAAGAACACATCCATACTGTGTACAGCGATTGATTAGTCCTCGAGGTGCACAGCTGTAGAGCTTCATCAGTACCGAGGTGGACTAAAGAGTGAGAGGCCCAGAAGGCCGCTCGCTGCAAGCACGCTGTTCTCGTTCTATGCATGCAGCCCACCCGTCACCTCCGAACGGCATCGCACTGGCTCGTGGCATTCCAGAGGTCCCCAACTCGTCACCGGCCGGGACAGAACCCCCCTTGAGCTTCTCAAGGGCCCCCCGTACGAATATGGCGTCTGGCGTGAGCGTGTGCCGGCAGTGGGATGACGGGGACGGAGAAGGGGTTTGTTACCAGGGTCATCACTAGGGACTGAACGGTTGTCCTCAAACAAATATACATACAGCCAGCTGTAGTCGAAATAGGCGAAGATGGACCAAGATGGACTGAGACGAACTGAGGAAGGATTCTCCTACTTACATACGTGATGTCCGCCACCGCCACAAGTCTCGAGACAGGCTGCGGCCCAAGAGCTTTGACATAAGTTAATTATGACTCCATAAACCATTAGCTACGAACCATTACAAAGAAACAGGGAACAGTAGGGAATCATTGGCGACTGGGCTTGGGGACCTTCTTCGCATTTGCCTCCATTGGTAAAAATAGAGGACATGGCATGCTCGCTCATCCATAGCATACGTACTTCTGTTTACGTACCAGGAGGACGCATCCTCCCCGACCCGAGGATGTCACTTATGTACAATCCGTATGTCATGGAATACATGCGCGGCTGAGAGACTTTGCCGCAGTCTGCACTGCCAAGTCGGCTGGCATTCGCTCGCTCTTCTGCCGAGCCGGTCTTAGCTGCTGCTCCGCTCCGCACATCCCTGTCCTACTCTGGCGCCCCTCCTTCGCTTTTCTTTCCATACCTTTTCTAGATACAGCAGCAGTAATTGCCCATTCTCGTTCACCCGCGCAAGTTTTTCTATGTGACCTTCCGGCTCCGTCTTTGCTGTCGCTGCTGCGGCTGACGAGTGGGGTTTGATCTGGACGGCCACACGCAAAAGCTTGGGTGTCTTGGCCCTTTGGGTCCTCGAAGGCCCGGACCGGCGGAGTGGGGGGCACTGGACGGAGGACAAGCGGAACCCATTCGTGGTCCTGAGTGGGGGCGAGAAAAGGATGGATGGAGAGGGAAAAAAAAAAAAAAAAGAAGCACTCGGAACCACACAATGGAGGAAGGCGGCGATGGAGCGACCTCGGGGATGATCTTTGATCAGATAAGATTGCGAATGGACCAGGGCCGCCAAAAAAAACCTGGATGGTGCCGGCGCCATTGGTACCAGTGTCAGCGCCAGCGCCAACGCCAGCGCCAGCACCCTGGACAGTCCATCCAGACAAGGACAAGACCATGACGATTGATCACGGGCCCTGACATCGTGGCGTGGGCTCATGGGCTCCTCGGAGGTTCACTCTGACGCTGTACATTCTACATGGCGAATACTTTGGGCGCCTTTGTCCTACAGCACGTAGTGCTTAGTTCCTCGGCACTCGGGAGGGAGGAAGCTTTTACAGAAAAGAAAGAAGAGGGAAAAAAAGTCCCCGCGGACTGGAAGTGGCTTGGCTAGTTTCAGGCCCCTGGCATGGTGTTAAAAAAGCTTGGCTACTGGCCGTCCAGTGTGCGTACTGAGCACTTCCTACAGCAGAGCTCCAGACCCAAACGCCTTGGGCTATGCGCCGTTGTGCACCTCCACCGCCGATGACGGCACGCGCACGAACCCGAAGAAGACCATACCTTACACAGTAGAACCTGGCCTGGCGCAGCAGAAGACAGCATGAGGAAGAAAGAAGAAAACAGGGACTGTCGCCGACGCCATCGGGGCCGATCACTGTTGTCATGCGAGGCCTGGGGGACCGCAGGGGCAAAAACCCGCAGACTGTCGGCGTGAATGACTTGAAGCAGCCCGAAGGATAGCCCCGAGGGGTGAGGTGGGCGGCTAGCTTAGGGGGCCGTGAATGGAGATGGGCGGGTGTAGTTTTGTCGGCGGGTGGAGATTGAGGGAATTATCTGATGATCTGATAAACCGGATCTGATAAGATCTAGGTAATTAGCAGGCCGGCGCCAAGTTTTATATACCTACCGGAGGTACGGCTAGGGTATACAGCTTCAATGCTTCTATCCATTCTGCGCACAACATGTACGATGCACGCACGGCGCTTGCACAGTGAAAGACTGGAGTGTCCGGTTACCGATGCGCCCTAGAAACCAGGGTCCTTCCAATGCCTGTCCAATGCCTGTCCAATGCTTGTCCAATGCCTGGCCCGAAGCTCTCCACTGGTATCCCTGCTACTCCTGCTTTGCTCTCCAGGTACCGATCTAGTGACGAGGGGTTAATAAGGACAAAGAAAATTTTTCTTTCCCCAAGACTACCAGCACATCAGACTCTTTTTTTTCGTCCTCAGTCCTCCTTGGAAGTCTTTTTAATGGAGACTTGTCTCTTTTCGTGGTTCCCGGGTGGCCGTCACCCTGTTTAACCCCCAGCGCCGACTCCTCCAACTATCTGTATCCCTCCCCTCCAGGAAGCAAGGCCCCCTACCTACAACAAACTCCGCTCATACATTATACCAGCATCTGTGACACTGCGTGCAGAACTGGCTGGCCTATCGTGGACTATCACCTCGGGATGACTTGGCACATCGTTCGTGTTTATGCAAATATGGCACGACCTTACTACACCTTTGCTCGGAGCTTGGGCGCTCGGCGCCGCATCCCATGGAGTGGTCGAACAACTCCCGTGTGCCGGGATCGCGTTTTCTTCATTCAGGTTGGGCAGACGGAAGTTGAACGACGTTACTTGAGAAGCCAGATGGTACGTACTGCGTTGCCTTAAAGCATCGAAGGTACCTGAGGTGGAAGATTTAGTAAGATCTTAGGTAAGTAGGTATGGCTGCACGAGTATCCATCGAACCCATCGATTCCACTAGTACCCGTTCCCGATCCTCAACCCCGGGTCGGTCTGGAATCTTTGCTGTAAGCTGTATGTGTCCTTTGTGCTCGTGTACCCTTAGCCCTGCTACTTTCTGAGAATGGCATCGAGTTTCGCCTCTTCTCTCTTTCTGTTGTCTCCTCTTCGCTTCAGGTTGTCCGCTCTAGGCACCCTGCCTCCTGCTCGGTCTCCGACTTCTAATCCGTCCACTTCGTCCAGTATGACGAACCAAGCCACCTTCATAAATGAAAAAGGTGGCTCCCAAGAGGGGCGATTTACGTACAGAAGGTTAAGGGACGGTCCACATCGGTAGTTCCATAGACGGCAGAGATTTGCCTCCGAGGAGGCGTGTGAAGCGGCGCGGTGCGCGCGTGTAGATTCTTCTCCATCTCTCGCTGGGTGGAGACACCTACTCTAACCTCATTCTGGCGATGACCACCTCACCGTAAAGCCGCTTTACCTCGAATCATCCTTGGTGAGCTGCAAAGTGTGCTACGACATTACTAACCCCTGGCCTGCCAAGGAGCAGACTTGTTTCAACGTTCGTTGTGCAACTCGGAGTGGCTCGACTATGATCAACCGACTTTACTCAAGCGAGTGCTTTGCACATATGGCGAGATGAGTTGCGGAGTTTAGGCCACAGTATAGGTTCGGTACCTGCCTGTGCCATTTACCCATTTCCATTTTCCATGCCGCAGCGAGCGGGCTGCGTTTGAGCTAGGTCCTTTGGCTAAGTGGTCACTACGCAGTAGTAGTCCCGAAGTTGGCGAATATTGCTCCTAGACTGGCCGACTGAACTTGGTGCGTCCTTGGGTGGGAAGTTGAGAGCGAGCTCGTGGAGGCCATCCTCGGCGATGCCAAAGCGCACATGTTACCTTGCTATTAGAGCACCCGACTGTTACGAGCTTGCTCGGCCCTGTTAGGCGCTGTTCGTCCTGCTAACCATGCCAACGGAACCCTGCTAACTCACCTTGTTAATGGAACTCACTCTTTAGTCCCAAGCACCGGACTGTTTATTAGGCCGGACTCCGGTGGATCCTCCTCCGTCCCGAACCCCACGCCCACCCACGCTGGCCCACGTCCATAGGGCCATAGCCCACACCACCCATCTCCACTATGCATCATTCACCACCATGATGTTTCGCCATCGATGTCTACTGTACCACCTTCGCCATCGCCATCGCCATCAACCATCAATCCGCTCTTCATCACCCGCTTCTGCCTGTCCTTGGCTTTTCTACCTTCTGCCTTGGAACTATGGCGTCGATCTGGTCATCCCATCCCCAGGCGGCAGCGCACTACTACTCATCTACAGTTATTGTACAGCTGTAGTTCGTCGTGGCAGCGCAGCCATCCTGCCTCCGCGCTCGTCCCGCAGTGAATTATCAATGCCAACACCAACGCTTCACACGTGCTCACGCAAATGTAGGCAACGACACCTCAGCTGCGCTTCACCTCCGAAACACCTCCTCCGCAATCACGACGAGGCCGCAAAACGCCGTGTTGCTTCCTCAGGTAACCGAGTAACGCGCTGTCTGCACACCATCTTGTCGCTTACCTTGCATTTCCCCTCTTCTCTTGATTCCTTCGACCCTTCCATGACTCTTCGGTCCAACATATCGGCCCATCCATCTCGTTGCTGTTGCGGTCATTATTCGTTGTGCTTCCCCGCGGCTCGTCCTGACCATCTACCATCTCTTGTTATCGTTCTCCTCACCCTTCCGTCGTCACCCTCCTTGCCCCTCGACGTCCTCATGCCATTCCGTTCATCCTCCGCTACCTCTTCTCTACGTCACTTCGTGCTTGTCGTCCGTGCCATGTACCGTACCCTGATGTGAGGGCGGTCCTGCACTGATCATCTACGAAACATCAATTCATGTAGGTACGGCACGTAGGTGTCCACTAAGATCAGCCCAAGCCCATGCATCATCATCATCCTCGATTTCATCCCCATGCTTGTCCTCGTCTTGCCGCGCCGGCTACTGATGCATCTCTTGCTGTTCCTGCTGGCTTGGCCGCCGGTTGTGGCTGATAACCTTCTTCCGCGAGGGTGTCCTTGTCGTTATCTTCATCTTGCGCACACCCTCCTCGTCTTTTGTCTCGTCTCGCTCGTCCTCGCTGCTTCTCTCAGCCGAGAATCTCGAAACGTCCCGGCTCCTCGGCTCCTCGGCTCCTGGCGGAACCAACATGGACACCCGCGCAATGAGGCTGTCCTGCAGTGCAGTACAGTACACGTACAGCCATGTGGTCGATGGCCCCGCAGCGGGCGGACGCTTGTTGGGTCATGTAAGTGGCCAGGACCGATACACTTGCAAGATGCTCGGGAGACTCCCAGTCGCGCCGTGTCTAGTCATATTCTCGCCTACCGCTTTACACTCCCTCCCACACGACATCCAGACAAGCGAGCTTTGACGGGCCGGTCAACGGAGTCTCTTGCGCACAAGGGCATGTCACCACCACCACCGTCAGCCGTGACCCAGCCGCCTTGGCCGCCGTGGGGAGACCCTGAACCCCCTTGAGACGGCAAACCCTTGGATCCTTGAAACCCATCGAGGGAACCGGCAGGGGCTAGCTCCCCTTGATCGGGGTTGGCTCGTCGATCCTAGGCTGGCCGGCCTCAGGTAGGTTGCCCAAATGGGAGCCAACAGTCCAACCGCCTACGAGATGGATCCGAGATGGCCCCTCCCGCCTCTCTAGGCTTACGCTGCTTTTACCCAGTCCAGACCTCCCTACAGCACCGGTAGCGTTGGCGCTCCACGAGCTCTGGTGGAAGTGCAAGTGCAAGGCGGTACGGTAAATCGTGACGCCATTGTTGGTTCATCCCAAGCCCCGGAATCCGCTGCGCCAAGCCGCCGAAGCTACCATCCCACGCTCATCCCAGCCTCGCCGTGACGCTCCCCACGACTAACTATACGACGCACCGGCCCACCCGACAAGGAAAGCAACAGTTCCGGCTCACACCACCCGCGCCGGTGCGCCAACCTGCTGGTGATGTGCCATGTCTTACCTTACTCTCCCACTTCCCACTTCTCACCTGCTCGCTGCCCAATACCGTTCGTTCTTATTTGCTGTCGTCGTTGCTGCTGAGCTCCGCTGAGTAATTCCTTGATGCTGACAGGCTACAACCAAATCCATGACCACGCACGCTGCTGCACGCCCCCCGATAAAGCGAGCCACTCCGTGAGCCACGCCGTGCAACCTCCAACCTACGCCGTCCCGACGAATCATCACGACTCCGATTCAAACACAGCTGACGATTGTTTGCTTTACCCTCATCCCCATTCGCGGCCGTCATCCCCTCCACTCGCCTTGTCCCCCCGTCCATCCCGCCTCTTGGCCCCGCGTGGTGGAAACGTAGAAGCAGCCTGATGCTGGTCCACCCAATCTAACCTAATGGCGTGGTTGCCGACTGCCTGTGCCCCAGAAAGAGGCGCATGACTTACTGCAACATTCCCCAAAAAGGGCCTTGTCTTCTGCATACAGAGACCTGTTATTATTGTTGCTATTGTGGTTGTTGCTTGTTGTGGCCCTATCGTCGTCGCCGCATGTTGCCTACCTACTCGCCCTTACACCCACCCTCATCTTCACCCTCGCCTCTTCGGTGCTGTTCATCACCAACATTTTTCCCGTGCCTCTGATTAGCAGCAAAACACAACACCATGGATCCTACTGGTCTCTCCATCCTCAACGAGCAGGCCTCGAGGCTGCCCGGACCGAGCCTCTTACACCATCTCGTCAGTCCCCCTAGCAATCTAACAGCACTGGATTGTATGGGAAACGGCCAGCGGACTTCCTTCAACTATAGTCAACTCCACGGAGCAGCAGATGCCTTGGCAGCGCGCATAACGAGAGCCGCCGGCTCTGTTCGGGGAAATTTCGTGGTTCCAGTTCTCGTTCACCAGTCTCCTCTCCTCTACATTTCCCTCTTAGCCATCCTCAAGGCTGGCGGAGCCTTCTGCCCCTTGAATGTTGATGCACCCCCCGAGAGAGTAAAATTTATCCTCAAAGATGTGGATGCGGCCGTGGTTGTGGTTTCTCGGGAACTACTACCTGGAATTCCCCAAGACGTTAGGCCTGTCATCCTAGTTCTGGATCAGGAAGACTGCCTGGGTTCCCCGATTTCAGAACCGCAACTGGAACATCGAAAGCCTACCCTTGAAGACCTCGCCTATGTTATGTACACATCAGGATCGACGGGCACTCCAAAAGGCGTTGGTCTTTCTCATGATACCGCAACTCAGGCACTCCTTGCCCATGATAGGCACATTCCCTCCTTTTCCCGCTTCCTCCAGTTTGCAGCCCCTACCTTTGACGTCTCGGTCTTTGAG
Source organism: Neonectria coccinea (assembly GCA_019137265.1). Classification (NCBI taxonomy): domain Eukaryota; kingdom Fungi; phylum Ascomycota; class Sordariomycetes; order Hypocreales; family Nectriaceae; genus Neonectria; species Neonectria coccinea. Next base: position 45,537 of record WPDF01000095.1, read on the forward strand.
ATCTTCTTTCCCCTTTTCCGGGCAGCCACTTTGGTCACTGTTCACCGGGCAGAGATGCTGAACGACCTCTCTGCGGTGCTCCGAACTATGGAAGTGGACGCCTGTGAGCTTACCCCGACGGTTGCTGGGAGTTTGCTTAGGAAGCGAGAGAATGCCCCGAACCTGAAAGTTCTGTTAACCATTGGTGAAATGCTCAATGCACCAGTCGTGGAGGAGTTTGGAGGCGATGATAGTAAGCCAAGCATGTTGTGGGCCATGTACGGACCAACCGAAGCTACAATTCACTGGTACGTGAAGCATCCCCCCTGAAGCCACTCAAGCACTAACACCGAAAACAGTACTCTCCAGACAGCATTCACGACCGACTCCTCAACGAGTAATATTGGTGTGCCCTTTGACACCGTGTCCTGCTTCATCGTTGAAGAGGTAACGCCCGAAGCTTCAGAATCAAGCTTTAAAGTCTTGCCACTAGGCCAGGTTGGTGAGCTCGCAGTTGGTGGTTACCAACTTGCTACCGGATACATCAACCGCCCGGAGCAAACCAACGCAGTTTTCATACACACACCGTATGGAAGGGTTTACCGAACTGGAGACAAGGCTCGCCTTCGACCAGACGGAAAGCTAGAGTGCCTTGGTCGCATATCAGATGGCCAAGTTAAGCTTCGAGGTCAACGACTCGAACTTGGCGAGGTGGAACAAGCTGTTCTCAGAACATCTGGGTGTCACAGTGCAGTAGCTACAGTGATTAATTCCATCCTGGTGGTTTTCTGCGCAGTCGATTCGGGAGTATCCGAGGAGACTGTCCTGGAAAGGTGTAAAGACTGGCTGCCCCAATACATGGTTCCGGGCGAGGTGGTTTTGATGGACGAGTTCCCCAGACTTCCAAGTGGCAAGGTTGACAGAAAGACAATGAAAGCCGACCACGAACAACGAAAAACAGAGCTCGCAGATGACTCGCTAGACTTGGAGCCTGCAGATGAGCTTGAAGCTAAAGTCATCGGTGTTGTCTCTGATGTTTTGAATTTCAAAGCCAATAGGACTACCTCTCTTGCATCGGCGGGCCTTGACTCTCTCAGGGCGATTAGGCTGGCATCGGCTCTTCGCGAGTTAGACTTTGATCTAAACTCTACGAGCTTACTGACAATGAAGTCGGTTTCCGATATTGCTTTTGCCATTCGACGACAGCCAACGAGACAGTCTATCAACTCCACGGCAAGTCAGATCAGTCTGTGCAAGGATTTGAACAACATCCTGGTATCGAACCCCGCCTTACAAGAAATGAGCGAGTTGATTGAAGATGTGATACCCTGTACACCTCTACAATTGGCTATGCTAGCTGAGACGGCACAAAATTCCACAGCTTATTGCAATCAGATTGAGCTGCAAGTTCCACAAGGGTACACAGTGCAACACGTATCAGCATCCCTCGCAGAGCTGGTTCAGTGGAATGAGACTCTTCGCACTGGCTTTGCGACTTGGGAAGACCGGTTCGTGTCTGTGCTCTTCAAAGATCTTCGAGCCCGGCAAATCAGCGTCGTGGACGAGTTTCGCCACGATTTCGCTATTTCGGAACCCGCAGATTATCTCTACCCACTACGAATTCAAGTACAACGTGAGTCGGCAACTGCTGGACCCTGTGTACTCATTCATTTGCATCACGCCATTTATGATGGCTGGTCCATGGACATTTTGCTGTCAGACCTATCGACACACTTGTCTACCGGCTCTGTGGTATCCCGCCCACCCTTTCGCGATGTTGTTAGACTTTACAGCGCTCCCGGAAACCAGGAAGTTGATGATTCTGCACGGGTGTTCTGGACCGAACATCTTCTTGGCTGGAGTAAAGTTCCATTACCGAAACTGGGCCAGAAAATTGGTGGATTGGATCGAGCCAGTTCAACAAGAACCCAGCTGGCTATCTCGAAACAGAAAGTCGACCTGGAGACTCGGAGGATAGGTTGCAGTACTCAAGTGCTCTTCCAAGCATCATTGGCTCTTCTTTGGAGTGGAATCATGGGAGCGCAGGACGTTCTCATTGGCTCTGTGACCTCAGGAAGAACAATACCAGTTGCAGGGATTGAGAGGATTGTTGGCCCTTGCATTGCATCTCTTCCTTTGCGGGTGGACTTCAACACCTTGCCTGCCAACCTGGACATTTTGAACAGCATTCACGCCAGCAATCGCAAGGCAATGCAGCATTGCATGCTGCCCCTGGCGGAAATCAAGAAGCTTGCTGGCCTGCAGCCTGGTGAGAGCTTTTATGATGTCCTATTTGCGTATCAGGAGTCGCTGGACAGCTCAGCGCGCACCCACAATCTGGTGAAAGAGATTCGACATCTGGATCGCATTGAAACCCCAGTCTTGTTTGAGGTTGAACCAACGGAAGATGGTTTCATTCTACAGGTGACGTATCGGCCTCATCTCATTCCCTCCGAGCTTGTCGAGTGCATTGTCGAACAGTTTGAATCGATGAGTCTGTACATCCTCAAGAATTCCACGAAGGCCATCAAATCAACGCAGCGCAGCTTCAATGCTCGTTTGTCGACTTACAACACTATCCCCGAATTTGGCGAGGACTTATCGGATTTGTCGGGGGGGTTCGAGACGGCAGCATCCCAAAACCCCGCTCTCAGTGCTCTCTGCTTTGTCGGGCAACTCTCCGGGGAGCGCCAACTCACGACAATGACATTCCAAGAACTGAACAGTTCTGCCAATAAGCTTGCTCGGTATTTAAGACGCCAGAGCACTCAACTTGGCGAAGTGGTTGCCATAGTCATGGATAAGTCGCCAAACTTGTATCTCTCCATACTGGCCATTGTCAAAGCCGGCTGTGCATATCTTCCAATCTTACCCTCGACGCCTGCTGCTCGTATTCAGGACATCCTGAAGCAAGCCCAAATCAAGTTCTGTCTTGTCGATTATGCTTCATCTCTTACTCTCCCCACCGCCTACGGACTTTGCTTGATAGACGTGGAGTCTACCCCTTGCGACGATTTGCCAAGCACAAACCTCAACATACCGAGTGATGGATCACGACTGGCCTATATCATCTATACATCTGGTACAACTGGTGTTCCTAAAGGCGTGGCTGTGCAGCAGCAGAGTATCATGTCCAATCTCTCAGTCCTCAAATCAAGATATCCGACTGGCTCAAAGTCACAAGGCCGTCTCTTGCAAACCTGTTCACAGGCCTTTGACGTATCCGTGTTCGAAATTTTCTACACCTGGCACATGGGAATGTGCCTCTGCTCAGGAACAAACGACACTGTGTTTGAGGACCTTGAGAAGTCAATCCGGGAGCTCGATGTCACACACTTGAGCATGACGGCCACTGTGGCATCTTTGATCGAGCCTCGAAATGTCCCGAGTGTGGAGTTTATCGTTACAGCCGGTGAGCCATTGACACAACCCGTTCTAGACAAATGGCAAGACAAGCTGTGGCAGGGCTACGGTCCGACTGAGCTCACAAACATCTGTACCGTCAAGAAGATGGCCTCTGGCGACAATGTTAGGCATCTGGGGCATTCCCTCCCGAACACCTCGGCATTTGTCCTTTTCCCAGGAAGCCTTGAAGTCTCTCCTCTAGGTTGGCTTGGAGAGCTTTGCTTTGGGGGCTCTCAAGTAGCTCGGGGCTATCTCAACACGCCTTCATTGATGTCGGACAAGTTCGTTCAACATCCCCAACACGGTCGTCTCTATCGGACAGGTGACATGGGCCGAATGTTGACTGATGGCTCAATGCTGATCCTTGGCCGCATGGACAACCAGATCAAGCTCCGAGGGCAACGTATAGAGACCAGTGAGATTAATAGTGTCGCTGCGTCAAATGGGCTGGTGAGCTCTGCGGTGACACTTCTGGCTCAGCGGGATGTGACGGCAGCGGAACAGCTGGTCTTGTTCTACGTCCCACAGATGGGCCATTCTGATTTCCGCGAGATCGAGGTCGATTCTGAAACTCATCGGCTTCTGTTTGTGCTCTTGCAATCCCGACTGCCTGGCTACGTGGTGCCCTCGTACCTGGTACCTGTGTCGACCATCCCGCTTGTACCTAGCGGCAAGATTGATCACCGGCGTCTTCGTGCGTGTTTCGAGAACCTTGGACAGCAATACCTGGAGACTGTTTCGGGTTTTTTGCATGATTCACACGATGACGACGATTGGACATCAATGGAATCAGCTGTGGCCGAGATCATCGCCAGCGCGACAAAGTCTTTGAGACATGATGTTGGAAGATGGACTCCGCTTACTATGTTGGGAGTGGACTCTATATCGGCCATCCACCTGAGCCGCGAGCTGGGACTTCAACTGAAGAGGCGAGTTGCTGTGTCTGAAATTTTGCAACACCCTACCGTTGCACAGCTTGCACGTCATCTCTCGGAAGAAGCTCAGGTTCAGGATGAGACGAACTCTGTTACGTTTTTCTCCTCTGCGTTTGTCGACATTGTGCGAAAGACATTTGCTGAGCAGGGCAAGACTGTGGAAGACGTGTTCCCGTGTATGCCTCTGCAAGAAGCGATGCTTTCGCGTGGTCAGAGAAGTTACTACAACAGGATTCTCCTGCGCTTACATGTCGAACCTGAGGTTATCCAGTCCTACTGGAACATCATGGCTCAACGGCATGAGATCCTCCGCACATGCTTCATCACCACTTCTGATTCTCAAAGAGCGATCGCGCAAGTCATTCTTAGGGGGTGGGACATTCCCTGTATGAACTTGGAGGTGAGCGAGCCGTCGTTTGATGGCGCGGTCCAGGAACACCTCAAAACTCTCCCAGACCCAATCGACTCCCACAAGCCGCCTGTGTCTCTTGCTCTTTTGCGATACAGGGGATCAGTGTTCCTTTCGTTCATTTGTCACCACGCTCTGTATGATGCTGTTGCAATGGAACGGCTTCTCAAAGAAGTGGAAGCATTGGCGGGAGGTATCCAGCTACCGCCGCCCGCATCGTACAAGCAGTTTCTCCGGACAGCGATGGAGCTGCCTAATGACGCTGAGCAATTCTGGATCGAGCACTTCCATGACTATCGTCCATCAAGACTCTTTGCTGCAATGACCAGTGGGATGGATCAATGCACTCACACGACATCTCTCGACCTCCCCCTGACAGAGCTCCAAACACGAACTCGAAATCTCGGAACATCACTGCTGGCCGTTTGTCAAGCCAGCTGGGCAAATGTGCTCTCAATGGCGCATAATCGCCCTGATGTTTGCTTTGGAAATGTTGTCAGCGGTCGAACCCTGAGCGTGGAAGGGCTTGACAGACTGATCGCTCCGTGCTTCAATACCATCCCTGTTCGAGCTGACTTTTCTCCCGGTTGGAGCAACATTGAGATTGCGAAGCACTTGCAAAAGCTGAATGCCAAGCTTCTGGCATACCAGTTCACCCCTCTGCGTCTCATCCAGCGCAAAGTGAATCGCACGGGCAGACATCTCTTCGACACCCTTCTACTGGTTCAAAAGCCCTTGCAGGACATCGACAGCAACGTCTGGACCCTTGAAGGTGATTCTGGAGATATGGATATTCCACTGGTCTGTGAAGTTGTTCCATGTCCAAGCCTGAACTCTTTGGTTATCAACATTCATCGCGATATGAGTCTAGTGACGGGAGACGTTGCAACAGCTCTAGCAGAAGCCTTCAAGCTCTTGCTCAAGTCGACCGTGATCTCACCTCATGCAACACCCATGGACAAAGAGCACCTCCCCATCGTGATCAGCTCTGGTCTGATCGCACTCAAGCCTCGGCAGGAAAAGTCCGAAGCAACGGCCCCTTCTCAAGAAAGCACGGAGGAGTGGAGTGAGCTGGAAACCCAAGTCCGCAGGGTTCTCGCCCGACTCTCCGGGATAGCCGAGTCCCAGATTCATCGCCGCACAACCATTTTCCAACTTGGCTTGGACAGTATCAATGCGGTTCAGATTGCATCCATCCTGCGCCACGAGGGCTTCAATGTTTCAGCATCGGATGTGATTGAGTGTCCCACCTCTTCTAAGATAGCAGCCAAGCTGCTGGAGAATTCCACGAAGAAAGATTCAGGGTCACACCGTGTCTACGATTTTGACCAATTTTCGAGGCAGGTTTCTGCACATGTGTCGGAAAACCTGCCTATTGATGTGGATATTGAAGCGATACTGCCATGCACACCTGTTCAGTCTGCCATGATTGCATCTTTCCTCCAGTCCAATGGAGACAACTACCTGAATGCAGTTCACTACGACGTGGATCAAAGCGTCAAGATTGGCGATCTGATGGAAGCCTGGAAATCTCTTCAAACAAGCCACCCGATGCTCCGAACCGGCTTTCTTCCCGTCAACCATCAAGATACCTCATATGCAATGGTTAGATACCATCCAGGATCAACAGAACCTCCGGTGCAGATGATACGAGCGTTCCAGAGTAAAGATCCGGAGCTTTTGCTGCAAAAGCAGGATATGGTAGATGGCATGCAGGGCTCTCTACATCTCCCGCCTTGGAAAGTCGTGCTAGTCGAGCAGGATGGCCAAACCAGCATGAGCCTCATTATCCATCATGCTCTTTATGATGCTTCATCGCTTCATTTTATGCTGGACGAACTCTCGAGACTGTTGAGGAATTGGGAGCCCCTCGGCGTCCCCAAGATCGAACCAGCCTTGTCTGTCATCTTATGCAATTCCCTGGAAGGAAAAGCGCAAGAGAAGGAGTTCTGGGAAGCCAAGGCCAGCCAAGCCGTTGTGAACAAGTTTCCTGCAATGACTCCTCTACGCATTGAGAACCGCGTCGTCAAGGCGGACGCAATCATATCATCACTAGCATTCTCCAGCCTACAACAAGCAACGCAAGCCTCAAACATCTCCATCCAGGCCACAATCCAAGCCGCTTGGACGCGAGTGATCGCGTCTTACTTGGGTGAAAGCTCCGTCGTCTTTGGGGTTGCCCTATCCGGAAGAACGACAGACGAGACGAAGGACGCCCCGTTTCCTTGCCTCAATACGGTCCCAATCGTCGCGTCCAACAACGCGTCGAATGCGGATCTATTAAAGTACATGATGGAGTACAATCAACATCTCCACAAGCACCAGTTTTCGCCTCTTGGCCAGGTTCAAAAGTGGCTGGGCCACCCATCCGGGACCACGTTCGACACTCTCATCGCGTATCAGCGGCTGGACACTGCGGAATCGGCTGTGACCCCTTGGAAATCAGTCGCGGACGAGTCGATGGTTGAATACCCTGTCTCCCTCGAGATCGAACCAATTGAAAATGATCAACTCCGCCTCTGTATAACCTACTACAGCGATGTTCTCCCCCAGGAACAGGCGAAGCTGTTGGTTGAGCAATTCGAGTTGTCTTTGACGCATATCGCCTGCAATCCAGCCGGCCAAGAGGATGATACGTATGCCAAGGCACCACAGCTTTACTCGATACTACCAGCAGCCTCGCCAACCCTCGCGGTTCCGGTGCAGCTCCTTCACCAATTTGTCGAAGCAGGGGCAATCTCCACTCCCAATAAGATAGCTCTCGAGTTTGTGTCTGGGTTCGATGGCGAGACTCCGATCAAGCGAGAATGGACCTACAAGGAGTTTGATTGTCTGGGCAACAAAGTGGCAACCATGTTGAAAGAGACGGCAGTCCCGGGAAGCATCGTGGCAATACATTTTGACAAGTGCCCTGAGGCGTACTTTTCCATCCTCGGTATTTTAAAGGCAGGCTGCTCCTTTGTTGCTTTGGATCCGACTGCTCCAATGGCGCGCAAGCAATTCATCCTCGAGGATTCCAAAGCCCCTTGCCTGTTAACTACGGACCCGAGCTCCCTGGATTTCGAGGTCCAGTGTGCCGTGATCACTATCGAGAACACGTTTCTTGAGGCCTTGGAACTGCCTCAGCCTGGATACAAACCAGCAATTGCACCCTCAGACACTTGCTATTGCCTGTATACGTCGGGTACTACAGGCACACCAAAAGGATGCGAGATCACGCACGAAAACGCCGTACAGGCAATGATGGCCTTTCAGGAACTTTTCAAGGGACACTGGGATTCCGATTCGCGATGGTTACAGTTTGCTGCACTGCACTTCGACGTCTCCGTCCTTGAGCAGTACTGGAGCTGGTCGGTAGGCATCGCTGTTGTTGCAGCACCCAAGGATCTCATCCTGGATGACTTGACCGCCACGATTAACAGGCTCGACATCACGCACATTGACTTGACGCCGAGCTTGGCCCGTCTCACCCACCCAGATGAGGTCCCAAGTCTCTGTCGTGGAGTGTTCATTACTGGTGGCGAGCAGTTGAAGCAGGAAATCCTAGATGTCTGGGGACCCAAGGCCGTCATCTACAACGCTTATGGGCCCACGGAAGCAACCATTGGCGTGACCATGTATCAACGCGTTCCAGTCAATGGACGACCGAGCAACATTGGAAAACAGTTCCCAAACGTTGGCTCATACATCTTTCGACAAGGCACCGAGATTCCAGTCATCCGTGGCGGAGTTGGTGAGCTGTGCGTTTCGGGCAAGCTGGTGGGCAAGGGTTACTTGAACCGACCCGAGCTCACAGAGGAACGGTTTCCAACCCTGAAAGAATTCGGCGAGAAGATCTACAGAACGGGAGATCTCGTTCGAGTGCTTTATGATGGTTGCTTTGAATTTCTTGGTCGAGCAGATGACCAGGTCAAGCTACGTGGACAGCGACTTGAGATTGCTGAGATCAATCATGCTATCCGTACTGGCGTCAGCGAGATCCAGGATATGGCTACCATTGTGACCCGGCATGGCACAAGCGGGAAAGATGTGCTTGTATCCTTTGTTGTTGGCCAGAATCCAAAGGACAGGAACCTCCGGGTCCTTTCAGATGACGAAGGGCTGGGGGTGAAGGCTAAGGAGGCCTGCCGCGCGCGGCTTCCCGGCTACATGATTCCAACCTACATTTTCTCACTCCCGTATATCCCACTTTCTTCAAACAACAAAGCTGAGGTCAAGGAGCTCAAGAAGCTATTTGGCGATCTCTCCCCAGAGCTACTAATGGAGCTCTCCCACGCCGCCGCCACACCTGTCTCGAGTGCTGCTATTGAGGCTATCGGCAAATTGCTCGAAACTCTTGCTGAGTTCAGTGATACGAAGCTTGAAGATTTGAGCTCGTCGACCAGCATCTTCGATGTTGGTGTGGACTCCATCACTGCGCTGAGACTCTCGTCTCTCTTGAGGGCCCGAGGTCTGAAGGCTGCTTCGCCAGTTGTCCTGCTCAAGTATCCAGTCGTTGGAGATCTAGCCAATTATCTGGCAAAGACCTCTACGGTTCAGCAAGACAGGTTCACTCGTGAAGTAAAGCAATCGATACAAGCATTTGGCCACCGGTATCGCGGAGTTGTCTGCCGCGGACTCGGCGTGAAGCCTGCGGACATTGAGTATATCGCTCCCTGCTCGCCCCTTCAACAAGGCATCATTTCTCGGGCCATGACTAGCGAGTTGCGGGATATTTACTTCAACACTTTTCAACTAGAGCTTTCAGAAACAACATCTGCAGAGCTGCTACGTTTTTCGTGGGAACACCTGGTGCAGTCGGAAGCAATTCTCAGATCGGCTTTCGTCCCAACAACAGATGGTTTCATTCAGGTGGCTTTGAAAACCAGGGCTCTGGCTTGGATGGAACACACTCTCGAAAAAAACGAGAATCTTGAAAAGTGCCTGCAAGAACGGAGGCAGGATTGGATCCAGCAGAATACCTCACTCATCGTCACACCGCTACAACTCACATACATCACGACTCCCCATTCTAGAAGACTTGTCATCCATATCTTCCACGCCCTTTATGATGGAAACAGCTTCGATCTTATGATGGACCGGCTCTTGGCAAAGTACAGCGGTAGAGATGCACCATCTGGCCCGTCTTTCTTGGAGGCGCTCAGCCATGGTCCGTTTTTGAGACACGTCAACTGCAAGAACTTCTGGGAGGAACACCTCAAAAGTTGGTCCTTCGCGTCTCTACCACAGCTCGGGCAGCAGACAGTGACAACCTCTGTCACGGCTATGCGAGAAATGCCAGCAAAGGCACTGGAGCCGGTTCGATCGTCACAAAACGTCACCCTCCAAGCAGTCTCGTTAGCATTGTGGACTGCCACGCTTCAGAACTACTTGACAAGCCATGCAACTATTGGCGTCATAGTTTCAGGCAGATCAATTGAACTGGAAAACATCGAGCACACAATTGGTCCGCTTTTCAACACAGTCCCATTCCACTCCAAGCCCTCTCAGAAGCAAACCTGGTCGTCGCTCATCCGCCAATGCCACGACTTCAACACGGCGGTTCTCGACTTCCAGCACATCCCTCTAAAGAATATCCAAAAGTGGTGTTCAGGCGGCAAGGCATTATTCGATAATCTCTTCGCTTTCCAGATTGAGAAACCTCGGGACGAAGGTTCGTTGCCATGGAAGATCGTTGACAATCAAGGAAGCCCCGACTACCCACTCGCTCTTGAGGTCATCGCTTCACGCGACGGCAATCTCCGATTTACCCTCGTTGCCCAGGGTCACGTGGCCACACCATCAAAGCTGGAAGAGCTGCTCGATCAACTTGAGCAGAACATCGTCATCATGGGAGAGGCTCCAGACAGCGAGGTTCCAGTCAGAATTGGGCAAGAGAACTCGATCAGCCAAGGCGTAGAGGTCACCCGTGTCCCGGCCGGGATGGCCAGGGAGTTCCAATGGACAGAGAAGGCTCTCTCGGTACGACAGGAAATCGCCCTCCTTGCTAACATTTCATCCCGAGACGTGTCGGAATCGGTAACAGTCCTAGAGCTTGGACTTGACAGCATTGATGTCATCAAACTGTCGGCCAAGCTCAAGAGACAAGACGTTTACCTAGCACCCTCGCAAATCATGCGCTGTCAGTCAATTGCGAAAATCGTTAAAGAGTTGGACAGGTCAATCTCCACTAGCACTAAAGCTGCCGAGGTCAAGGGCTCGCTTCAAGACACAAAGAGCATGCTATGGCAGTATCTGAAAAACTCAGATGTCGATTTGGAGAAACTTGAAACGGCGCTCCCACCTACGCCTCTTCAAGAGTCGATGGTTGCCGGGATGATCCAGTCTAATTTCGAATCGTACTACAACCACGATATCCTCGAAATTTCTGAATCTGTGGACACGGATTCCCTACAAGATGCGTGGGTGGAAGTCATCAACCGGTCCCCAATTCTGAGGACGAGCTTTTTTGAGGTTGCTGCTGATGGTTTAGATATGACGTACTGTCAAATCGTATCCAAGAGGCACGACGTTGATATTCAGCATGTCCGTCTCAATAGCTTCGACGATGTCAACCGCATCACTGGCAAGGCAACGGAGTTGGCGAGGGAGGGAAAAGCGCAGGACCATTTGTTCCAGTTGACGTTTGCCACACTTGGGTTTCGTCGATTCGTTGTTCTCTCAATGGCACATGCCCTTTATGATGGGTGGTCCCTCAACCTACTCTTTCAAGACCTCGAAGCGGCTTATCATGGGAGGACGACGTCGCGAGCATCCGTGGATTCGTTCCTCACCCATGTCACAGCCGTTGAAGGCTCGGACGCGAAGGAATTCTGGAATCAATACTTGGAGGGAGCCGTGCCCACGCTTCTACCCAAGAACGATGTTCGATATGTCGAGCACATGATCGAACTGCAGAGAAGAGAGCAATCGTCCACCCTGCGTCTCTCAAAGATCATGTCCTTCTGCAAGCAACAATCCGTTAGCCTCCAAGCTTTGTGTCAGGCTTGCTGGGCTATTTTTCTGGCTCAACAGATGCAGACGCTGGACGTGACTTTCGGAGTTGTCGTCTCTGGTCGCGACTTTGATGAGGCCCAGAATCTCATGTTTCCAACGATGAACACCGTCGCACTACGTTGTGTTCTGTACGGGTCTCCGTCGACATTCCTCCGGTACTTGGAAGAAAACATGGGAGACATTCGCGAGTTCCAAAACTACCCACTTCGAAAAGCCCAGCTCGCTGGCAACGTCGATGGGCTCGGGTTGTTCAACACCCTGTTCATCCTCCAGAGATCGCCCGGAAATGAGAGGACTGACCCGATGTTGAAGTCGGTCGGGGGATCATCAGCGACCGAGTACCCCGTATGTGTAGAGGCTGAAGCGGTGGCCGACAGTCTCATATGGAGAGTTGCTTGTCAGCCCGAGTACTTCTCAGCGCGAGGTCCTGAATCATTGATCCGGGACCTTGACGCAATAATGAAATTTTTGACGACGTCGGACGCATCGGATATTCTGTCATTTGAAGAACAAAGAGTCTCAATTTGTGGCATGGTACCGATCTTGCTCATGGACGCCGCCTCGCCCGAGAGATCCCCCACCGTGGAAGAACCTATTGACGAGAGCGAAACGTGGGACGAAACTACGTCGGAAATACGGAATGTACTTCATCAGGTCTCGAGTGTTCCAGTCACGTCAATCAGGAAGTCCGACAACCTCTACAACCTCGGACTCGACTCAATCAGTGCCATCAAAGTGGCATCGCTTCTGCGCAGGAAGGGCATCAACCTACGTCCCCAGAACCTCATCAGAGCCACGAGCATTTCCCATATGGACGAGATTGCCATCGCTTCTCCTGGTAGCAAAGCACAAGCTACTACAAGCCTTCCGTCTTGGGAAGCGCCCAATGATGTCGACATTGAGAGGCGTCTTGCCAAGTTTGGTGTGTCCAAAGATCAGATTGAGCTCCTCCCAGCTCTTCCAATGCAAGTCTACATGTTGAGCGCGTGGGAGAATGCAGAGGGTTCTGTCTTCTACCCGGACCTTCCATTGAAGATTGAAGGTCCGACTGAGTTGGAGACTATCCAGGCCGCCTGGGACAAACTCGTCTCTGAGACGACACTCCTGCGAACATGTTTTGTTGCCACCGGTTCCAAAGAGGTTCCATTTGTACAGGCGATTCTCAAAGATCATTGCATTCCATTGGGGCCATCGACACACACTCACAAAACAAGCCGCCTGCTTGAGCCATTGGTAAGGGTCCGGGTGGAACAAGACGAGACGGGCTCCTGGGCATTCCATTTGAGACTGCACCATGCCCTTTATGACGGAGTCAGTCTCCCGGCTCTGTTGCAGCGGTTCTCGGACATGTTAGGCGGCGCCTCTGTGGCAGCCGACTCTGGAATCTCGCAGTGGAGACAGTGGACTGTCAATCAGGTATCCTACAATGCCCGCGAGGCCAGACGAACATTCTGGACGCAGTACCTCCAGGAGACCCCATCACTGGCACAGCGTACATCCTCAAAAGACGTCAAGGAGCGGGTGTCATACCTTGCAAAGTCTGCGCTCTCTGACTTGACTACCATCAGAAGGACTGCTGCTCAGTCTGGAATCTCCACCCAGTCCCTGTTCCTCGCAGCATACGCCAAGGTACTCGCCAGGAAGGGAAATGTCGCGTCAGTCATCTTTGGCATATACCTCGCTAACCGAGCCGCGGAACATGGACTTCCAGCAACCTACCCGACCTTGAACCTGGTACCACTCAGAGTAGAAGCACACGAGAAGCTATCGCTCGTTGATGTGGCTACGGCCATTCAGCAAGACATCCACCTGATCACCTCAGAAGGCCGAGCAGATGTTGGTCTCTGGGAAATCAGCAGCTGGACCGGAGTCAACATCACGTCTTTCGTGAACTTCCTGAGTCTCCCGAACAAGCCAAATGCAGGGGCTGGGCGGATCAGGCTGATGTCAGAAGATGATGTCGCGGAAGACTCTGGTGATAGGCCAGCACTCCTCGAGTCATACGCGCAGATGCAGGATAATATAGTCAAGAAAGACTACCCGGTAGGCCATTTAACCAGCATATAATACTACTAGAAGATAGAGATTAACATCATTGTGTAATAGATGGCAGTGGATATTGAGGCCTCAGTCCAAGATTCCGGACTCGACATTGGAGTTTTTGGATCTCGCCAACAAGTATCAAGCGCCGATGCAAGGGAACTTGTCTCTGAAATAGTCCTTCGGCTAGAAGATATTAGTATATAGATGATAAGTATAAAGGAAACGGCGTTCTGAGTTATTCGAAGGTAAATTCATGAGTCGTGCAATAAAGATGAATGTCAATTAAATGCCATGCCATGATTTATCCCATGAGGGGCCAGAATCAACAAAGCCTGAACAGTGAACGCCTCATTGATGCAAAACATGCCCCAGTCCACTATATACACACATGTCTGTTATAATTTCTAACACAAGTATCCCAGCGTGGTCGCAAATGAACAAATGGGCCATTAACAGCCGCTTACACGGAATACCCAAGCATAGATCGATCTGGAAAGAGAATAATGTTGGCCAAGCGAACGACTTCAGCCTCGGCATGCGAGCTAGATGAGGCGCTCATCAAGCTCTTCGTCTCGACCTCAGCCTCCATCTCAGTATCGTCGTCCTTAGATTTGTACCTGTCACAAGGTGGTGTGCCAGCGCGAGTCCCAGCAACCTCCCAGGGAGCCAGGCCCATTGCCTGCAATGCGGCCGGACCACCAAATTCAGCAATCTCCTTCTCGCCAGGGCGTGTATCGGCGTCCTCCACCACCGCTCCCAGGCCGGTAGAGTCAAAATCGGGGCCTGGATGACCCCGTTGGAAGGCCTTCCTCTGGCGAGCTAGATAGAGAGCATTGGTTTGGGTTAGAGGGGCGGCCGGGACGTACAAAAGCATGCTGACGTTGTCGTTAATACCGCTCGGGGTCTTGAGGCCATAGTTGTTGCTTGAGAGGTAGTAAGGGAGGTCGGGATGCCAGAAAATGTAGTCGCCGGGTTGAAGGGTGGGAAGAGTAATCATGCTTCCTCTCAAATTGAGATGAGGATGCCAGTGCTCAGTGATTCTCTGAGCGTGACCGGGAACAGCCCCATGTATGATGGAATCGGGATCTCTCTCAAGCTTCCAGTTGCTCGGATCAAGGTATGCTTCCCACTCAGGACCGCTGCGGATGTCCGGGGGTGGAGTTCGGGTGCTGAAGAACGGCCGCAGTAGATAGTAGGCCGTTGCGAGCTTGGGGGACGGCAACAGTCGGACCATGCCAGGCTCCACATTGGACAGTGCCAGGACGCCCTGAAACATGCGAAATATAGTGCAAGCTCCGTACCCGTTGTAAAGATCCATGGTGGCGGAGACACGACTGGCGCATTCCCACGGATCGTGATCTTCCCAGCGGCCATGGAAAACATGGTTGTAAGTTCCTGCTTGTTGGTAGCCATCGGGTTCCCAGCGCTCGAGAGAGCCGTTGTCAACTTGGGCGATGATGCCGGCGGATGACTCGAGGGCCTTGATCCAGTCGTCGGCCGATTGCGGGGGTTCGAGCGGCGGAACGTTGAGGTCGTGGGGCCGGGCTTCGCCGGCTCCGTGTACCCGCAGCCGGTCCACATAGGTAATGGGTAGCCGGGTGACGAGTCGGTCGTCGGGGCTGGTTTCCCAGAGGTTCATCATAAAGCGTTGGGCGGTCAGAACGCCGGGGTGAGCGCGGGCGCGCACCTGGGCAGGGGTCCAGAAGAAATCGAAACAGGCGGGGTCATGTTGCTGGGCCTTGATGCGACTCTTGCTGTTGAGGTACTGGACAGTCTCACGCACAGCGATGTCAGCATCAGGTTTCGGGACCACCTTTCGAATAACGCCAACGCCGTAGCGCCGGAGATCATGGCCGAAGCGGACGGACTGCGACGTGTCGTCTATTTCGGCGAACTCGATGGATGGGATCAGGTGAGCGCCGAGAGCCTCGATGTGGTCGACCTCGGCACGAAGAGCAGTGATGAGGCGGGCCCAGCTCGCCTCAAGCTCAGCCTCGTGACCGCGAATGAGGTTGCGCTTAATTCGGGCAAAGCGCGACGGCAGAGGGACGGGCTTTGGGCCCCAGAAGGAGAGAACGGGGGCGTCATTGTCAATTGCGGCGGCGGTGGCGGCCGTCATATTGAAGGGTGCGGAGGAGGGCTTCGACGAGATTGTCGTAGACGAAACTACGGGCGGTGTCGTCGTCCCGGCCATGACCTTCGCCGTCGCTGCTTGTGGAGTTGATGCTCGTGGAGTCATGGTTCTGGACAGAACGGAGGCCGTCGATGCTCCCGAGCCCGCTGTATTTGCTGGCGCCGCTGCTGTAGCGGGAGCGGCTTTCGCTGCCTTGGATGTCGCGATTGCTGCTGCCACTGCTGCCGCCAGACTGGTCATCGAGGCTGATGCGGTTGGTCTGTGTCGAGTTTTGGTGATTCGCCCGCCATGTGTATGTGTAGATGTCGCAGTCGCAGTTGCATTGATGGGCGTGGCTTTGGAGGTGGGTGACTGCGCGTGATGGTACGAGGAGGTTGTATTATCCGGACGGCCTGTCAGTGGGCGGAAACGGGATGTAGCACTCCCCCCCCCTCGGGCTGTCAAATCCGTCTCATTTGGCAGCAAGCCCCCTCCGCTACCTGCTTCACTTGATTTTGGTTCCGATGCTGCTGTTAGTGATTCCGAGGTCACGCCTTCCATTTCCTCCGTCTCGCGTCTGTCTCCTCCTTCGCTGTCTCCATCGACATCCCCTCGTTTTCCTTCTCTAGAAGCTCGATAAACTCCCTCTCCTGGCCGTCCCAAGACATCTGACAACCCATGATGCCCTGCCACCGCCACTGCAGCTGCACCAAGAGCAGATGCCAAGCCGCGGGCACGATCGAGTATGGCTGGCTGTGTGGGCTCCTCTTCGGGCTGTGGCGGCAGGTCAACGGAGGATGTCGCCATGGTTATGGTTCCGGTGTTGCTCCTGTTGCTCACTGCGTCGTCGCTGGAGGAGCTGTTCACCAAGATCACAGTACTTCGGGTTATGAGCAAGCACTCGTCAACGATTGGCAGCAAAAGTCGAGGCTCAGAATGGGGTATTCGTGGTTACAAGTGAAGAAGTAGAGATGGCTGTGTTGTGTAGGTCGTCGAACAAACAACAATACCCCGAGGTTGAGGATAGAGAAACCAGCTGATGATATTGCTCAAGCCTATTGAGTCTCGCCGTGGCTCCTGCTATCATCCCGACAAACGACACGTCCCAGCCAGATAGATAGATGATCTGCCAGAACGACGGGCGGCTGGACGGACCGGGCTTATAAGGGCACCCCTTTTGTCCTCACTCACGCGAGGTCTTCACCTTTGTGAACACACGACACCCCGCGTCAGTCGTAAGTCGGTCGGTTTGGGTCAACAATGCGACACCAAACCAAGTGGATCTAGTAGCAGTTGTCGGCCCTGACATCCGTCAACCAAAGGCCTTCGGTCCAAGAGCCTCCGCCCCGAAATTCCCGGTCAGCCCCCCACAAGCGACCCCTCACAATCCATCACTCCCCACCATATGTCCCAGCTGATGGATGCCCGGCTCTACGGCCCTCCATGTCACAACTCTTGGGCCAGCCGTTAGCACTTTATTGGCCATCTCTCACAGGTCTAATCGTCGGCCGATCCGTTTCCTACCTGCCAAAGACACCTACTCGGTCTAGGGTTGCTCTTCTTTCTCGATCGATCTTGTCGGTCGTTGGTCCCGTCTCGATTTCGAAATTATCCGCGAGGCAATCCCAACCATCGAACAGGGGAGGGGGGGTGCATGGATCGCAAATGCACGCCATCTACGAAGTGCCAGTGTTCCATGCTTCTCCAGCAACTTATCGATCCGTCATCCAGTCTTCTTGGAACAGGGCCCCAACCTGCTGACTTCCAAAGCACGACTGTCCGCCTAACCCAGCTCAAATTGACGTTGGTTTTCTCCATGACTAACAACAACGCCTCTTCTCTTTAACTATTTTGCTTCTCCCAAGTAGCCTGGTCCTCAGCTCACAAGCACAGACTTTCTCGGCTTCTCCGCCTAGACTCCTTGTCGGCCCGTTACTCCCGGCAGCACACTCGACCTTATTCTCCTCAATAGGTCCGACGGTCGAACTTGCCGAATAATCAACGGCCATCACCCGCAGTTCCTCCGATAGTCTGCCTATCTCCCCGAAACTTACATGCTGACTGCGTGGGGCGCAAGAATCGCCATCCCTGTGGTTTACCATCCCGAGGCAAGGCTCTCCCTATCGGGGCACCTCGTCCATAGCGACTTTATCCTAGATGGTTCTCTACCAGGGTTGCATTCTCACAAAGTGGTTCACGCAGTTTATCCGCAACGTCTTAACTTTGACATCGTTATCTCGCGTTATTTTACCCTCACAATACGCTGGTCCGCATACGGCCATAAGCGCCGACGCGGCAATATTCTATGATACATGACATGAACCAGCACTTCGTGCCCTGCCGGCCTAATCGAGTGACAAACTATCCATCTTGCGCCATCGCTTACAGGCGGGATCGGTTCTCAAGCTTCCACCCCTCATCCATGGCAATAAGCTCGGCGGCGCGCTCTCCAACAGCCAAAACCGTCACCATGGGGTTAATGGTGGGCATCTCAGGGAAGACGCCGGCGTCGACGATGCGCAGCTTGCTAATGCCCCGGACCTTAAGCTTGGAGTCCACCACAGCCATCTCATCACGGGACAGGTCACCCATCTTAGTGGTGCCAGCGGGGTGGTAGACGGTGTGCGCGACACGCCGCGCGTACTCGCTAATCTCCTCATCGGTCTGCACCTTGGGTCCAGGGGCGACCTCGCGCTTAAGCCAGCCCTTGAAGGGATCCTGCTGGGCGATCTTCCGGGCAGCCTTGATGCCGTGAACCAAGGTGGCGGCATCGTATCCTTCGGGGTCGGTAAAGTAACGGAAGTCAAGTGCGGGCTTGACGCTGGGGTCGGCTGAGGTCAGGTAGATTCGGCCGCGGGAGCGTGGACGAGGGATGTTGGGGGTCATGCAGAAGGCGTAGCGGTCGGGGACGAGGTCATATCCAAGTCGCTCCGTGTTCAGGGTGAAAGGGATCTGGTAGCAGTGCATCATGAGATCGGCGGCGTCGCCATCGTTGCCGGCAGCGTTGGTGGGCTCACGGCGCAGGAAGATGCCAGCATCCGAGTCCATGGTGGTCTGGTTGGCGGGTACGGGGCGGTTCAGCTCCCACATGATAATGCTCTCGGGGTGGTCGAGGAGGTTTTCGCCGACACCAGGAATGTCCTTGACGACAGGAATGCCGAGGCTCTCAAGCTGGGCTCGAGGACCAATGCCCGAGTGGAGAAGAAGACGGGGAGTGTCAACGGCACCGGCACAAAGGATGGTCTCCTTGCGGGCCTTGAGGGTGTGCTTCTCGCCCGACTTGAGGGTGAGCACAATGCCGGACGCGACGTCGTTCTCGACAATGAGCTTGGAGACGTGGGCCTCGGTGAGGACAGTCAGATTGGGTCGTCGCTCATCACCACGCAGGATAGGGTGGATGTAGGCGACGGAGGCGCTGCTTCGGCGGCCGTTGTCAGGGTTGTAGGAGATGGAGAAAAAGCCGGCACCTTGGGTCAATTGGCCTTTTTCGGCAATCTCGTGGTTGAAGTCAGTGATGACGGGAATGCCCATGGCAGTGGAGCACGACTTCACCCAGTCCTTGCACAGCTGGTTACGGTGGCGGGGATGGACGGGTGTGATGGAGTTGCGCAAGTTGTCGACATGACGCATGACAGTATCAAAGTCCCAGCCGTCGCAGCCCTGGGCGACCCAGCGGTCCATATCGTGTCTGAAGGGACGGAACGAGATGAGCGTGTTGTGGGAGGAGCAGCCGCCGAGGACCTTTGCGCGAGAGTGGCGGATGTGGCTATTGCCCATGGGCTGCTCGGTGGTACCGTAATCATAGTCGAGGTCACCGCCGAGGAGGCTGAGCCATTCGCGGAGGTCGAGGACGTTGTTGAGGTCGAAGTCGGAGGGGCCGGCCTCAATGAGCAAGACCTTGCTCTCAGGGAGATAGGTGGACAGGCGGGATGCCAGGACACAGCCAGCGGTGCCGCCTCCGACAATGATGTAGTCAAAGGCGGAGCTTGCGGAGGCGGGCAGGGCGTTGGTCGTCATGGTGTTGAACTGACTGGGGAGATGGGAAAGAGTTGGTGGAGAGACGTGGGATAGGTTTGACGACCTCAATGCTCACGGATAACCAGCGCGGCTGCTGCGGTTCACGGAAGCCTTGCTGCGTTTCTGCAATTGGAGATTGGAGTTGAAGATTGGGGATTGGGGAGAGAAGAAGGAGGAGGAGTAGCGATGAAGAAAAAAAGGATTGGGAGTCAAAACGAGGCTGGTCTCGGTGTTTTGAAAGAATCGACCTCTGCACAGGTAGGGTGGGGGGTTCCGGGGCCGATCGATGGCTGCGATCTCGCGCTACAATCCATCCTGCAATCAAGCAATCGAGCAATGTTTCCATGAAAGCAGCACAGTACGAGGACGACGAGGTACCTTGCAGTACTAGGCCAGCCTAGGGCGAGCAAGTACCTTCCTTAGGCTACATGCCGAGGGACACACCGCAGTACCTAGTGCCAGCCAACATGGAGGCGGAGGAGACGAGGACAATTGTGCCGGCTTTGCTGGGCCCGAGTGGAGGAGAGTGGAGCAACACCAAGACAGCCCGGCGGCGGAGGATCGAGTTGGAGACGCGACGGTGGCGGAGGCGGGAAAAGTCTCTCACCGACATTCACCGGTAGGATTGGATTATTAAGTGTACTCAAATCTGACATACTGCTTACCTGTCTACGTGCAGACATTTTTGGTCGGGAGTAGACAATTAGTTAAGTGCTGGCATCGACAAGTGCAATGCGAGAAATTACCAACTCCTTGTTCTCTCGTCGTCCCTTCGAACCACCGAGAGGGTTTGACGGAACTGGTACTTCCTACATCAAAAGACCTGCTGATCTGCCGAGGAACCCCAACACCTCGTACTATGGTACAGCCCGGTGAGGGTAATCCGCACAACACAGTCCATACTCCAGATGCTCGTGCAACCAACACCGCCCCCCCATCGGCGCGGCAGCACCAAACAAAACAGCTACCGAACACCCATTACCGAACGGACCCTCTCTACGGATCCTCTTCTCGTACGGTTCTTCGGCAAGGGTCCACGGTGGGCGCCGTCTGTATAGTTGCTCGGCGGTCGGGCGTGGCCGTTCTCTGGCCGTTCTCCAGACCTCCGTCGCCGTGCTCGCCGCTGTAGCCGCGCGGTGACGAAGCCGCACTGTGCCCCGGGGCCTTCCCCTCCAACCACCGTTGCTGGCCTGACATAAGCTACTGTGGATAGTTGGCAGAGGAATACTCTCTTCCCAGCTTGCGTTTCGCATCATGTCGCAGGGAGGCGCAGGCCAAGATGGTGCTTTTTTTTTTCCTTGGGGGGGG
>WPDF01000096.1:0-64845 GCA_019137265.1 Neonectria coccinea
TTATCCCTCTTAAGATAGTTATTAAGCTAGCGGTAAGCCCTATTAATACCTTACTAATATTTATTCCTACTACTAACTTAATAATTATCTATATAAGATGCTTTACTGCTAGATAGTACTAAATATAAGACTACTAGAGTATATATATACAATCTAGTATAGCTTTAGGCTAACTAATAAAAATACCTATATAATGCTTTTCTATATACCCTCTTAAAGGATCGCTATTAAGTTAGGGTATTATTTTTAGTCCCTTTTCGCTACTAAATTAGTTTTCTTCCTTTTATATTTTCCCTTTAGTATTATAATTATATAAATAACCTTATTAATTATAACCTTCTAAAGGAATTCTAATTAAGGGTAAAAAAGGCTATTTAGATATATTAATTAAATACTAAAATATATAATAATCTAGCTAGGGTTTTTATTTAGTTAATTAGTCTTATAACTATAAGTAAAGAGTTTAAAAGCTTCTTCCTTCTAAAGAAGATAATAAAGATTAATATATATATAATAATAAACACTCTAAGAGAAATATTAATACTCTTTAGGTCTTAGTGATTTTATACCTCTTTAAGTATTAAATAACCCTTATATATAATATATAAGCTAATAGATTAATTAATATATATAATCTAAATTCTAAGATTAATTTAATTAAGAAGTTTTATATAAGCTTAAAAAGTTATAGTTTAAATAAGCTAGCTTTAACTAATTACTTAATTTAGATTTATATATAGGCTATATAATTATTAAACTCTTTTCTAAAGATAGAATTATTAACTAAAAGGTTTAAAATAAATAGCTAATTATATATATTTAATTTAAAGTAATTAGTAAGTTAGAAGCTAATAGTATAAAAAAGGCTAAAATAGAAGAAAAAGATATACTAAATTCTTTTATTCTCTCTTAATCTTATTCCTTAGCTTATATACTATTTAAATCTTTAATTAAAGAAAGTAAGAGTTTATCTCTTTTAATCTACCTAATTAAGTACTCTTAATTTAAATCTCTTAATTTACCTTTATTTAATTCCTTAGCTTATATACTAATTAACTCTCTAATTAAAGATAGAAAGACTTTACCTTCCTTAATATATTTAATTAAGCGCTTATAACCTAAATCTCTTAATTTACCTAAAAGACCTTATATAATTACTTTAATATATAACTCTCTAATAGGATTAGCTTATTATACTTAAGGTATTTAGTAAAAATATTTAATATAAAAGAAAAGATAGTATATATATAATAATTAGGTTTTAAAGTTAGAATATTATTATAATTATATAATTTCTTTATTCTAAAAGTCTTAGAATTATACTTAAAGGGCTAATAGTAAAGAATCCTCTTAGAAAGATATATTTACTTAAGAGTTAAAGTTTCTTTAAAGGAGCTTATATTAAGTTACTTAAATTAGTATAGTATTATATAATAATAAAAGGATTTATATAAATCTTTCTACTTTCTTATAGGGGATTTTACTTAATTATAATAAAGAAAGCTTATTACTTTATTAATATTCTTAAATATATTATTATAAGTATATATATATAAATATAAAGGGTTAATTAGAATTATTAAGAGAATCTAAAGAAAATCTACTTAATAATAATTAATTTATATACTAAAAATATATTTCTTTTAAAAGAAATAAATTAATATTAATATTTTAAACTATAGTAAGTATTATATATAGAGTAATCTAATTACTATTTATCTTAAGTTTATTAAAAGGGATATTTTAATTAAAGACTTTTTATATATAATAGAGATTAGCTAAAATCCTAAAAATAATATATTAATAATTCTTTTATATATAGATTTTATACTTATTCTAAAGAGAAATAAACTTTATAAATTTATCTTAAATAATTAGGATATAAATTATATATAAAGTAATCTAATTAGTAAGCTTTTCTTTAATAAAGAGAGTATATTCTATAAGTTTATTAAAAAAAGACTAAATTATATTAGCTTTAAAAAAGTTATTAATATATAAATATATAATTTATTAATTAAATATACCTAATTAAAGTTAATATTATTAGCTCTTAATATAAATATTCCTTATATTAAGTTTATATATATAATATAATTAGATTTAATCTTCTTAATAGTATATATATTAGTATTTAGCTTTATTCTTATATAAAATCTTAATTAGACTAATAATAGCTAATATAGCTTAAGTTATTACTTATAAAAGTATTTTAATCTTATAATTTAAATAAATAAAGAATAGTTTTATCTTAAGATACTATATTATATAAAGATATTATTTTAGTATACTTAAAGTAATAATTATAAATTAGCTAATATAGAACTAAATAATATATCTTAAGTATATATTAATATAAGTATATATCTATATATTAAATCTCTTTAACTTCTTATAGTTATTAAAGTATTAAAAGAAATTTAGTTTAAGAATAGTAAAATCTATATAATACTTAAAGTTCTCTTCTTAATATCTTTAGATCTCTTTTAAGAAGACTAATTAATAAAAGTTATAAAGGTAATTTTAAGTAATAAGAATATTCCTATTTTATTATATATAATAATAAAGATATTCTTAATTAAATTATTAAATTATATTTAACCTTTAAAGATTCTTTTTAAGGAATTAAATTATAATTATAAAAATAACTATTCTTTTCTTACTTATATAATATTATCTTTTTATATTATTCTTTTAATAGATTATTTAGATTATAAAAAGAAAAATAAAAAGCTTATTCTATATTTAAATATTATAAAAGATTAAAAAATTAAAATATTTATATAAATAGAAATAAAATTATATATACTTAATTAGTTCTTTTATAATTTAAATATATTATTACTATATAAATCCTTAGGTTAAAAACTATTACTTTAGGGTTTAAATATTAATTAGCTAAATACTTTATATACTAAAAAGTTTATTTATTTAATTAAGAATAATAAGAATTAATAATCCTTAAATAAAAAGCTTAAATACTTTTTTATACTAAAAGTTAAATAAGTATTAATATAAAAGACTCTATTTTATAAGCTAAAACTTAAATATTTAAAGGCTAATTAATTATTACTTTTATATAATAAGATTAATATTAATTTAAATAAGAATAATATAATAAGAAGAGTTACTCTTAAAGAGGGAAAATATCTCCTTTTATATATATTTTAGATCTTTTAGAAGCTATAGTATAATTCTTAATATAATAATAATAGTAAAGAGTATTCTAAGTATAGGGCTTAAAGATACGTATAATTAATAAATTCGTAAAATTGAAAATCTAGGATTTAGGTTATTACACTTTTAGCACTCCTTAGCTAAGGTGCCACCGTACTCCCCCTCCCCCCCGGGCCACAATAGGCGGCCCCAAAAAACCTGGAGCGCTGTCGTTGGCTGGACGGCCCACCTCTAAGCGCCCAGGAGGAGCTGCCCAGCCCGAGTCCCAGGGGCCCGGCCTGTGCTAGGCGGGTGCTAGCGAGCTCTGGGCGACCCCTGAGTGGCGGCCCGCCCCTGTCGCGCCCTGTCGAGCCCTGTGTTTCCAAATTTACTCGGCCAGTGACGGCCCGTAGAAGCCAATGTCCATGCCTCTAATAGGCGCCCACGACAGCGCTGCGATGACGAGGTGGTGGGCGGACAGTTGTATCGTCGCCCATGATGATGATGCAGGCGACTGACCGACCTAAATTAATTCCCCAGTAGAACCGGGTGGTGATCACATATCCCTGGCTTATTTCCCTCTTCCTCTTCCCTTCCGTTCTCGTCCAATTCTCTCGCCAACTAATTAGTCCATCATCCTTAGGTTGGCTTTGCCCTCTAACGTTACCCCGCGAAACACCATCGCCAGTCGCTCTCACACCCAACGTCTCATCCTCACCCGCGCAACCAACCTCCCACCATCCTCGCCTGCCAGCCTGACACGCCAAAGTCCCGAATTCCAACCCTGGCCACACCACCTGCTACGTCTGATCGGCCTCTTCGCAACCAGCCAGCGCCGTCGCATTTCCCGGCCTGACCTCGCCCCGTCCCCACTCCCGGCACGTCGGCCAGAACCAGAATCAGAATCAACTCCTGCGCGCCGCCATCGCGGGTTTCATGCGACTCGACGACACCACCCGGCCGACGCCGAAGCCGAATCCGCGTCCGTTCGCAGCCCCTTCGTCTGGTTTATGAGCTTGCCTTCGTCCCGCTCGTCCATCATCTGCTCCCCTCCTCGACTCTTCTTCTTCGTTGTTGTCGCGTCGAGTCAGAAGAGCCCTCACTTCGGTTGATCGCCCAACCATCGCTTTCGCTTCGTTCCTCTTCCTGCTGGCTCAGATCATTCTTTACTTCTATTCTCTTTTTCACCACTCCTCTACGGGAAACCTTAATATACCGGGTGTAATCGGGATCCTTGAATCTGACTCCATCGACGAACCGAGTACTTCACGCGCACAGCGACGACCTGTATTGAGCGACGACCTATCTTGGACCGTTTCATCACCTATTCTTAGTGCTGTCGCTGGCCGACTCTCGCTTGGAAAACAACAGAAACTCATCATCACACGCCGTCATCATGGGCGCATCAGTGGGCTACGTCGAGCTCATAAAGAAGCAGTTCACCACATCTAAACTGCTCTTTCACATCCTCTTCTGGACGTTTCACTGGGGAATCTTTGCTTATGGCTGGTAAGGACCATCTTAATATTCGTCTCTCACTCATTCATCCTGGCTAATAACTCCATCTCTAGGTGGAAACAATACGCCGATGCCCGACTGGCCGGCCTCAACACCCTCAAGTACTCCGTCTGGATCTCCCGAGGCGCCGGTCTCGTCCTGAGCGTCGACTGTATGCTTATTCTACTTCCCGTGTGCCGGACCATTATGCGATGGGTCCGCCCGAAGCTTCGTTTCTTGCCTCTCGATGAGAACCTCTGGATGCATCGCCAGATCGCCTACTCCCTCCTCCTCTTCAGCGTCGTCCACACCGCCGCCCACTACGTCAACTTCTTCAACGTCGAACTGACCCAGATCCGCCCCGTTTCCGCCCTCCAGATTCACTACGCTCAAGCCGGTGGCATCACTGGCCACATCATGCTGCTGTGTATGTTGCTCATGTACACCACCGCCCACGCCCGTATCCGCCAGCAGTCCTTTGAGACCTTTTGGTACACCCACCACCTGTTCATCCCTTTCTTCCTGGGACTCTACACTCACACCGTCGGCTGCTTCGTTCGTGACACCCCCGAGGCTGTCTCGCCCTTCGCCGGCGACGAGTTCTGGGCGCACTGCATCGGTTATCTGGGATGGCGATGGGAGCTGTGGACCGGCGGCTTCTATCTCCTCGAGCGTCTTTATCGTGAGGTTAAGGCCCGCCGCGAGACCAAGATCACCCGAGTCGTCCGTCACCCTTACGATGTGGTCGAGATCCAGTTCAACAAGCCCTCGTTCAAGTACAAGGCCGGCCAGTGGCTCTTCCTCCAGGTGCCGTCTCTCTCCAAGTACCAGTGGCATCCCTTTACCATCACCTCTTGCCCCTTCGACCCCTATGTGTCCGTCCACGTTCGCCAGGTCGGTGACTTCACTCGCGAGCTCGGTGACGCCCTCGGTGCTGGTAGCGCTCAGTCTAAGCTCTACGATGAAGTTGACCCCATGGGCATGTACGAGGTTGCCCTCCAGAACGGCGACCAGATGCCCGCCCTGCGCATTGACGGACCCTACGGTGCCCCCGCCGAAGATGTCTTCGAGAACGAGATTGCTGTCTTAGTCGGCACCGGTATTGGCGTCACCCCCTGGGCATCCATTCTCAAGAACATCTGGCATCTGCGCAACTCGCCCAACCCTCCCCGACGACTTCGCCGTGTCGAGTTCATCTGGGTATGCAGGGACACCGGTTCTTTTGAGTGGTTCCAGACGCTGCTCTCCTCCCTCGAGGAACAGTCCAACGAAGCCGCTCGCGTTCCCGGCAGCACCGGCGTAGAGTTCCTCAAGATCCACACTTATCTGACTCAGAAGCTCGACATCGACACCGCTCAGAATATTGTTCTCAACAGCGTCGGTGCCGACATGGATCCCCTTACCGAGCTACGCTCACGAACCAACTTCGGCCGTCCTGATTTCCCCAAGCTATTCACCAACATGCGAAATGGTATCCTGGACCGAACGTACCTCAACGGTCTCGAGGGCAGCATGCGAACCACGGTCGGTGTCTACTTCTGTGGTCCTTCAGTAGCAGGTTTGTTTTCCCACCCATCTACTCTATATTCCTCCCCGAAACTAGCGCTAACTCTCATCACCAGCTCGCGACATCAAGACCGCCTGCAAGGCTGCAACGGTCAAGGAGGTCGAGTTCCGCTTCTGGAAGGAGCACTTCTAAGCGCCATGTACCCGATGTTTGATTTGTGTTTTCGAGATACCTAAGTACCTACCCTCGCGCTGAAGAAAAGGAACGCGCGAGATATCGGACGAAGACAGTCGTCCGATGACCCTACCCCCCTGATTTTATAAGGCTCGGCGCACAAGGGCTTCACTTCTGAAGAATTCTTTATGTACATCTAGTCGGGAATCGCTTTCCGAAGGGGGCGACTTGCCTGTAATCTGACATGGAGGTTGATATTGATGGGAGAGCTTCTAGTTGGAAACTTCTAAGATGAGCGAGATGATTAGCAATATTTACAATACTACTTATCATATTGATGATAATTTTGAGTCTTTTCAAGTCATGGCACTCTTCGAAATTTGTTACTATGGACAGGGCATAAGCGGCAGGACCTCGCGTGTTTGAGGCCAAAACATGTAGTGTTTGAGAAGCGGTAGAGACGAGTGGCTTGGAACTCCCTGTTTCAACGGTTTGGTGGTCGCAGGAGAGCCCTATCTCTTAGCGCCAAGAAAAAGCAGACACGAAACGTCTGGAGAAGATAGGGTCACAACAGGATACACTGCAGTGATGTCAATGAATCTTGTAAGTCTAGCTAACATACGGTGTGGGACCCACGTCACACTTCACATGCAATCTAGAAGCAAAGGCAAACAAACAGAGCAGCGCAAGCAACCAAAAAGTCAACGTGATAAAGGGTATAATCGTCTCGCCAGGGATCGTCACAGAATGCAAATGAACTACATTTAGTTCGTCACACCGGTCTTGAACAAGCATCGCACAGCTGCACATTCGTCGACAAGCCTCCCTCCGCCTAAGCAGTCTTGTTCAACTTACAGGCCCCAGGGAGACGCAGGCTCGTCGTTGGATGGCGGAGTCGTCTTGCCCTTGCGGCTGTTCTTCTTCTTCACCTCGACCGCCTCGGGCGTCACGGCGGCGTGCGACGTCTCGCCTTGCTCAACATCACCCACCGGTGCGTCGCCTTCCTCCTCGTCGCGATATCGGTGCTCGTCGTCTACGAACAAGGTCGCGTAGTCATCACGTCGGTGTCGGATGCGTTCCAGCCAGGGCAGCTCGGGGAAAGGCGGGCGGAGACGGTGGTTGCAGTTGGGGCAGTCGGGAGGGAGCGTGCGCCAGGCGAGCCACTGGACGAGACTGTGGATGGCGAGGCCCGTGTAGAAGGACTGCAGAGCGAGGAGTAGGTGGACAGTGCTGGGATGTGTATTAGTGAGGAAGAATCAGCTCGAGTAGTGGCTGAAATACGTACAAGTTGACGAGCAGCGGGATCGTCGCATAGGCGGCCAGCATGCTTAGCGACGGGGAGCCTCCCGGAGAAATCCACGTGAAGACCAGCACGACCATCAAGGCCGCCGCGAGGATGACATCGCAGGCGAAGACGAGAACAGGGTGCGAGAGCCTCGCCGCGAGTCCTTTGCCATCGCCATCGCGGTCGGGGGTACGGCGGAGCAAGAAGATGGCGCCGGACGCGGAGAAGGCAAGGGGCACGAGGCCGACGGCGGGAACCGGATTTTGCGAGAGAACGCCGTGGGCGATGCACAGCGGGAACGCAGGGAGGAACGTCGCGATGGTGACGATGCGGAGGGAGCTGTGAGCAGCGGCCGCCGGTTGAGGAGCAGACGAGCCGACGTCTGAGGTTGAGTCGTCGGCCATGGCGCTGGGGTATGTATCGCGGGTGATGGAGCGATGTATGATGGCGGATCGAGGGCGTTGGGACGAGATCAGCGACCTTGAGGGGTCCAGATTATGCCTTGTTCCAACCTCCTCAGATGGTGCCTTGGGCGTATCGTCGTGATGCGACCCCTGTAGATGATGGCGGTTATGATAGGCTCCTTGGCCGTGGAAAAGAGGCGCGAATACCGTATCAGTCAGTAATTGAGTACATGGTATACAAGGTATCTGTTTATCAGCAACGGTATCTGTGAGCGAGGAAGAATTGAGAAGAAACACTTATTCATCCACTTGGATCGTCCGGCCGCCTCTCTACTCTTAGGAATGACAGGCTGGTTTCCTTAATTGATGCTCTCATTACTGACAAGCAAGGAGCAAGTGGCAGAAGGCGCCA
Organism: Neonectria coccinea; assembly: GCA_019137265.1. Lineage (NCBI taxonomy): Eukaryota > Fungi > Ascomycota > Sordariomycetes > Hypocreales > Nectriaceae > Neonectria > Neonectria coccinea. Next base: position 8,436 of record WPDF01000096.1, read on the forward strand.
ACAGCTTCGGTGAGAGAAGCATGGGTTGAGGAGCCAGGACCACGTGGGGTAGTCTAAGTTGCTGGTATCAATCACACCCTTGTCCGGGCCCGTCGAAGAAGCTGTTCTTCAAGCTACTGGCCGACTTGCCTATTTCGTCTATACAGATGGACGGACTATGCAAAGAGCAGGAGCGTAATTTGAGCAATCCAACGAGAATAAAAGGAGAATTCCCGCTGTGACATTATCTCCTCCACACACATTCCCCTTCTCTAATGGCGGACACTGGCATTGCATGCAGGGATCAGATGTGCACCGAGACCACGTGCAGACAGCCACCGGACTTGCTACTCCGACGCAACGAAGCTTCAAATGGCACAATTGCGCGACTTTGCCAATGATATTGTCTTTCCCAGACCGCTAGAAAGTTCCCTCGTAAGGGACGTCAGGCGTTGTGCTTTCAAAGTAGGGATACGCAGGAAACAGATGTATGTCGATGGAGCCCGGCTTCGATATAGACCTGTTATAACAGGCTCTCTCGCTCCGTAAAAGCCATTCCATTCCTGCGATGTTGACCTGCACAGGAAATGCGGTCGCCCTGGTCCTTGATGTTTTAACTGATCCACTTCTAACTCGTGCTCAGTAAGGGTGGCTGGCTCAGGAGTGTTCACGAGACCAAGTTCGTTTTTTTCTCTTTTCTTTTTCTTTCCTTTTACCTACACCACTAGTCTGGACAAATGCTTGGATGCCTGGAAGATAGTCCGTGGGGGTTCCTCCTCTGTCACATTCTTTTCCGTTTCAATCATTCCATTGAAGAATATATGTACCAATCCCGTATAGATACCTCGATATGGCCGATAGATCGCCGATATCACGGCAGAATTTAGACGTCGGTGTGCAGCAAAGCAATGCCGTCACCGTTAACGAGACGCATCCCTTTGCAGAGGGTCTCTGGAGTCAGCGGAACACAAAAGATCTGTAACCCCTTGAGATGCGATCGACGTTCATCAAGCGCCCTCCGTTATGTTTTCCTTCTCCGTTCGCCACATCAATATCTGAATCACTCTCTTATTGTACCTGAAGAACGCCTTACCGCTTTGTTGTGCCGGCTTTTCCCTACCACTTTCTAATCGCGTGTTTCGTCGTCCCTTCAGCCACTCAACCACCTCAACCCGTTCACTTTTTGTCGTGGGCTGCAGCAGCGTCCCCAACCGGATAGTCGCGTCCCTTCATCCAAACGTTGAGTGTGGCTTAAAAAAACGCAGCCGAATTTCAGTCGGGCGCGCTTCGCAAAACCCGAGGCTTTGAGTGAATTTAAACTTTGGCCAAGCTCTAGGATTCTGCACGTTTCCGCTCTCAATCACAAACTCTCGTCATAATGGTTGTCTCTCTGATTCGATGGTACGCTAGCATACTCCATCGTCAACTTCGTGTCTGCCATAGGCCTTGTTGACCCCAATTCTAGGTACAACGCCAAGCTTGCCGCTCGCCCGCTCTTGACCCAGAGCGTCACCACTGCCGTCCTCTTCGCCACAGGCGATATCACAGCCCAGCAACTCGTTGAGCAGCGAGGCCTCAAGAAGCATGACTTGACCCGGACTGGCCGGATGGCCCTCTACGGAGGCTGTGAGTTTCCATGGCATATTTCACACCTTTATCGATCATAAGCTGACTCTTTCGCAGTCGTCTTCGGTCCCGTGGCTACGACTTGGTTTGGGTTCCTCGCCCGCAACGTCAATGCGAGGAACAGGCGGCTTGAGACAGTCGCCCGAGTCGCCTGCGACCAGCTGCTCTTCGCGCCTGTCATGATCGGCGTCTTTCTCAGCAGCATGGCCACCATGGAGGGCAACAGCGCCAAGGAGCGCCTGAACAAGACTTGGTGGCCTGCTCTGCAGACCAACTGGATGGTCTGGCCGTTCGTTCAGATGATCAACTTCACATTCCTGCCTCTGCAACACCGTGTTCTATTTGCCAATGTCATCTCCATTGGTTGGAACTCGTACCTGAGCTGGGTCAACAGCCAGTAGGCTGTTGGTGGACTGCTCGAGGGTGCCTTCTCTGCGACATTAGCATAGACGTGTGTGTTTTGGCTCACATTAGCATGTAGGTTTTCACAAGACAGCATTGTTTCGTTGATTTCACGGATAGAGAGAGAGATAAATAGTTAGAGATGGAGCCAAGCCTCCTGGGAAACTGGCCATATTTCCGATAGAAAAGACGCCATTGTTCATGATACAACTATCAAGGCCGCCTGATCTATTTCCCTCGTCCGACTTATCCGACGAGGACGGCAGCCGCCGCTAACAAGCCTCGTTCTACAACCCGTATCTCAACAACTCATCTGATCATATCGTGAAAATCCCCAAGGCACCCTTGTGAGCGTACAAAATGGCATGTTTCGTAACAATCATGACGATTAGGCGCCAGATTACTGACATTGAGTCACTTGCTGACCCAGTTCCCCGCGTCAAAGCCCCATGATCCATCCAGTCTTGGTGGTTGGCACACTGCTGGGACGCAGAGCCAAGCAACCAAGGTTACCGTTATCGCTGCCTTAGGCCACAAACAGTTAGCGCCGCCTCCCACGGTCATCGCAGCCTTTTACCGAGCGCGGCCAAATCCGGGTTTGAAAGAGATGCAACTGCCATCGTCAGGATTCATCCTGACCTCGAAACCACCCCTCACCTCTCTCTACAGACTCTGCGGATTGCCCGCATCTGTCTCCAAGATGTTGCCCCCCTCGGTGCGGCGCGCTGTCTCCTCCGCTGTCTCCTCCGCCCCTCAGACCGGCGTCCTCTCATCCCTCGCCTCCACGGTGCCTAAAACCACTCCCATCTTTCTCCGCGGACACCAGCGACGATGCTCCTCCTCGAAGCCTTCGCGATCCGATAGCGGCTCCAGCGAGATCGCGGCCGGTCAGTCAGTGCCCGCCTCGTCAACGTCGACGCGGGGCGACGGCAAGGCGGGCGGCGAGAAACGAAAACGCAAGAACAAGGAAGCCTCTGAGCGGACGGCCTCCATGAAGAAGTTGCCCAGCGTTCCCAACACGCATCACATGTCGCAAGAATGTAGGTGGATTCAAGGTAGCAAATCGTGGGGAAAATCGCTGACAACACCTCAGCTCTTGGGCTATCAAGTTTCTTCTCGCTCCATCGGCCCATCTCAATCACGCAGACAATGCCTCGAACCGTATCAGACGAGCACTTTGCGTCCATTTTCGCTTCCCGAACCAAGGCAAACAGAATGGCCGACACCGTGAACACCATTTCCGACACCATCGACCAGCTCGATGGTCCCATGGGCCAGATGACGATTGGCGGGCAGCAGGAGAGCCAGGGAATGGAGGCCATGCACAAGGTCGATATCAAGAACGCCGACGGCAGCGAGTCGAGCATGTACCTCCAAATCGACACTATGTCTGGCGAGTTTTTGCCCTTTCGACCCCCACCTCTGCCTCAACCGCAGGCCGCTGGCGAGGCAAACCGCGCCGTAGCCCAGGCCGAGGCTGTGGAAGATATTCCCCAACATCGTGTCTACAAGGCTCTCTTCACTATCGAAGAGTCCACCGACCCTGATGGCCAGATCCGAATCATGGCGCACAGCCCCCGAATCATCCAGGATCCGCAGCCTCGAAGCTTCCTGGAGCGACTCGCCCTCCGCCAGCTCAAGTTCGACGAGGCCCAGGGCGCCCGTCGTGACATGCACGCCATCAGCGTCAAGAGACAACGAAAACTGAAGATGAAGAAGAAGAAGTACAAGAAGCTCATGAAGCGGACACGAAACCTCCGACGCAAGCTGGATAGAACTTAAGGCTAGTTCCGACTGTACATAATTCTCACCAGCTTGACACGCTGTTTCTCCTGGGTTCAGACACTCGAAAGGGGTTCGTTTTTCGGTGCGGTGTCTGGCATGGTAGGTGATGATTTGTCATTTCGATTTGAATGCATTGCGCTTTGAGGCTCTCCTATTATATAGACTCGCGCAGGTAACAATCATCGTTGCGAACTGAACTGAATGGTTCCCATCTGGTGAATTCAGGTTCTCAGTAGCTTTCACCTTGTATAACTAGTCGTCAATTCATTCTGTTCTTCACGCAGCCCCAACCTTGTCTCTTCCCAACCTTGTAAGTTGATACAATTGCAGTAGACGGCTTTTTGAAGCCCGTCGGGGTTTTTTGTCTTTCCTTTTTCTCTTTATCACCATATGGGTGAAGCTTTCCGAAACCTTACTTGTAGCTAAGAGAGTGACTGTCTAAAAATCCCGTACTGAAAATAATACAAGTCAACCCAAGCGTTGCGGATAGTGTCTCAAATACCGTATTAGCCAGAACCTCGGCGAGCCGAAGTTTTCGGTGAGCCAGGTGAGCCGCCAGGTGAGCTGCCAGGTGAAGCCCCCACCTTGAATTTTCACCGGACCAACACCGCCCGGCAGAAAAGCGCCGACCGCCAAAATTTTGGATTTTCTAGGCTTGGTCCCACCTCTCAAGTCGAATCCGCATGCGCCGCCCATGTTCAAAGCGATTGGTCTTTGGAAAACTGCAAATATGACGCGCAAAGCTGTGTATGTCGCCGTACGGGTTCCAGAGTCTGTTTGGGAAGCTAATCATTGTCTGTAGGGACTCGCGCATTCCCGCGCTCATTCAAAATGGCCTGCAAGAAAAGAAGCGAAGCTTCTTCGTGGTGGTCGGCGACAGGTCCAAGGATGTGATTGTTCACTTGCACTACATCATGTCGAGCATGGACATCAAGCAGAACAAGTCTGTTCTGTGGGCTTACAAGAACAAGCTGTTGGGCTTCACCAGGTAAGGCCATGCGAGCGTATCTCGCGATGCGACCTTGCTAATGCAAAACCGCTAGTCACCGAAAGAAGCGCGAGAACAAGATCAAGAAGGAGATCAAGCGAGGAATCCGAGAAGCCAACACCGAAGACCCGTTCGAACTCTTCGTTTCGCTGCACAACATCCGATATACCTACTACAAGGAGACCGACAAGATCCTGGGTCAGACGTTCGGCATGTGCATTCTGCAAGATTTCGAGGCCATCACTCCCAACATCCTTGCGCGAACGATCGAGACGGTTGAAGGTGGTGGTTTGGTGGTACTGTTGGTCAAGGGAATGACCAGCTTGAAGCAGCTCTACACTTTGTCGATGGATGTCCACTCAAGGTACAGGACCGAGGCTCACGACGATGTGGTGGCCCGATTCAACGAGCGCTTCATCCTTTCGCTGGGCAGCTGCAACTCTTGTCTGGTCATCGACGACGAGCTGAACGTGCTTCCCATTTCTGGTGGCAAGGGAGTCAAGAAGCTACCTCCTCCCGACCTGGATCAGCCCAAGACCGAAGCCCAAATGGAGCTCGACTCCATCAAGGCGGCCAACGAGGACCAGCAGCCCGTGGGATCCTTGATCTCCCTCGCCAAGACCGTGGACCAAGCCAAGGCGCTCCTCACCTTCACCGATGCGATCGCCGAGAAGACGCTGCGGAGCACAGTAGCCCTGACTGCTGCTCGAGGACGAGGAAAGTCTGCCGCCATGGGTGTCGCGGTTGCCGCTGCCGTCGCATATGGATACAGCAACATCTTCATCACTTCTCCGTCCCCTGAGAATTTGAAGACTTTGTTCGAGTTCATTTTCAAGGGTTTCGATGCGCTGGGTTACGCCGACCACGCCGACTACTCGATTATTCAGAGCACCAACCCCGACTTCAACAAGGCCATTGTTCGTGTGAACATCCACCGACAGCACCGTCAGACCATCCAGTATATCCGACCCCAAGATGCTCATGTGCTAGGACAGGCCGAGTTGGTGGTCATTGACGAGGCCGCTGCCATTCCTCTGCCCCTTGTGCGAAAGCTGATGGGCCCGTACTTGGTTTTCATGGCCTCGACCATCAACGGTTATGAAGGCACTGGCCGATCTCTCTCTCTCAAGTTGATCAAGCAACTGAGAGACCAATCTCGCTCCGCCTCTTCTACCGGTGAGGGAACAGAAATCACGGACCGATCAACTGGCAAGACGTCCAAGGCGGAGGAGTTCCAGACTGGCAGGAAGCTGCGTGAAATCACTCTCTCGGAGCCAATTCGATATGGCCAGGGAGATGCCGTTGAGAAGTGGCTCAACACTCTGCTGTGCCTCGACGCTACGCTCCCCAAGACGAAGTCGAGCATCAGCGGATGCCCCGATCCCACCCAGTGCCAGCTTCTGAACGTCAACCGAGATACCCTCTTCTCCTTCCATCCCGTTTCCGAAAAGTTCCTGCAGCAAATGGTAGCTCTTTATGTCGCCAGTCACTACAAGAACTCCCCGGATGATTTGCAGCTCATGAGCGACGCCCCAGCCCACGAGTTGTTTGTCCTCGTGCCACCCGTTGCTGAGGACAGCTCAAGGCTACCCGAGCCTCTGTGCGTAATCCAGGTGTCGCTCGAAGGAAAAATTAGCAGACAAAGCGTGCTGAACAGCCTGAGCCGAGGACAACGGCCAAGTGGTGATCTGATCCCTTGGCTCGTGAGTCAGCAATTCCAAGACGAGGATTTTGCGTCTTTGTCTGGTGCCCGAGTTGTCCGAATTGCCACTAATCCCGAATACATGTCAATGGGATATGGCACCAAGGCGCTGGAGCTTCTTGTCGACTACTACGAGGGACGATTTGCCAATCTGTCCGAGGATGAGGATATGGCGATGGAGGAGACCATCACGCGAGTCACTGATGCGGAACTAGCCAACTCGACTCTGTTGGATGATGACATCAAGGTTCGGGATATTAACAAGATGCCTCCCCTGTTTTCCAAGCTCTCTGAGAAGAGGCATGAGCGTCTTGATTACGTCGGCGTGAGCTACGGCTTGACTGCTCCCCTTCACAGATTCTGGAAGCGAGCTTCCTTCTCCCCCGTCTACCTTCGACAGACAGCCAATGACCTCACTGGCGAGCACACCTGTGTGATGCTCCGGCCGCTTGAGAACAGCGAGGACCGAAGCTGGCTGGGCGCCTTCTCACGAGATTTCCACAAGCGATTCCTGTCATTGCTCTCATACCAGTTCGGTGCATTCCCGGCCATCAGCGCTCTCAGTATCGATGAGTCGGCCAACATCGGCGCCAAGCTAGACTCGGTTGAGGTTCAACCTTTGACCAAGGCGGAACTGGACAGATTCCTCTCACCCTTTGACCTTAAGCGACTCGAGTCATATGCCAACAACATGCTTGACTATCACGTTGTTCTCGACCTGATCCCGATCATCGCCAATCTCTACTTCACGGGCCGCCTGAAGTCCGATATCAAGTTGTCCGGCATTCAGCAGGGCATTCTCCTTGCCATTGGTTTACAGCACAAGGACCTAGACGCTGTGTCTAAAGACCTTTCCCTGCCTACGTCCCAACTCCTCGCCATGTTTATCAAGATTCTACGCAAGGTGACATCCCACTTCTCTACGCTCGTCTCGGACGCTGTGGACGCAGAACTGCCCAAGCCTGAGAGTCTGGGCGTGACGCGTGAAAATGCCAGCGGGGCCCACGATGACGAGGTGGTTGACGACCGTTTCGTCCCGCTTGCTACTACCCTTGACGACGAGCTCGAAGAGGGTGGCGATGAAGCCCTCAAGGTGTTGAGGCAGAAGCAAAGAGAGCTTATTGACTCTCTGCCCCTCGACCAGTAAGTACCGATCCACAAAGTCATCCCGCAGAACTTAGTTAACAAGGTCCGTAGATACGAGATCGAGGAAGCTGCTCCAGCATGGGAGGAGGCGGAGAAGCAAGTCCTAAACGCCACCAAGCAGGGCAAGTCGAATCCGGTCGTCAGCGTCAAGTCTAGCAAGGCGAAGAGGAAGGTCGCGGGGCAGCAGACGGCTGCGGAAGTTTACGAGGAGGCATTTGGCGACAAGCGAAAAAAGGTGAAGAAGGCGAGGAAACACGATTGAGGTTGTAAAATATCCTAGGTCTGGTCCATGGCATGGCGTTCTGATTAGATGTTGAGTTGTCGGGTTTCTAAAATTCAAGCAGAATGTTCGCTGTTCACTGTTCAATGTTCAATGTTCATATTTCGTTGTTATGGGCACACCTTACTGGTGCTCCTCGGCCATTGTCCTAGCCGCACACAATTGCCTTGAGTTTCCCGAACACGAAAACATCACCTTTGTTCGTCCATTGTCCTAGGGGCACTGAGGTTGTCGAGCCTTCATCCTTGATTGAAAGCTAGCTATTCCACAGTCTTCAAGGTGCATCTGGATACCTACCAGCAACCCGGAGCGTAAATAACCTGTCTGGCTCATTTAACCTCTGCCAAAACTGCCAAGGTGCCCGATACCTTATATCATATCGTATAAAATCGTGCTGGACTCGCTGGAGTCCCAGGATGTTCCAACTTTTCTAAATACCCATCACCTCGCGTTCATCTGTTTTCCGTCTTGTGTGGTCAGAACTTATTCGCAGTCACTGCGTTCCTGAACATGACACTGATATGAATGCACAACGGGCATTGTTCTTCTGTTTCCAACTCCCTTCATTTTCTACTCTCATTATCCCTCGACGTATTAAAGCACTGCTTGCAACCCTCCCGGACTCTTTCGAATATCTTCTCGGCATTCTCTCGTCGCCTTGCCAGCCTCCATTCCTCGCACCTTTATATATACTCGCGGTCTTCTATCCGCATTATATATACTCGACGAGATGTGTCATAAAATCCTGGTTCTGTGCTGTCACTGTGGTGGGTTGGTGCCGCCTAACGACTGGATGCTATGCATCGTTTACTTGAGAGCCGCACGCTCTGCGATGGAGCAGCGTGACCCTGACCTGCTCCCAAACCCTGCGCAATGCAGGTATCTCTCGCGCCCAGAAGTCGAGCCAGTCCTGGAGGGCTGCAAAGACAACTCTTGTATCTCGTGGTCCGCATCTCACTCTATTGAATTTGGGGATCGTGAAGATGAGAAGACCCGGCAACTCCGTGAAATTGCCGCCTGGAAATATTTCGCCTTATATAAGAAGTACTTCATGGAGAGGTATGCCACGCGAACGCCGGTGGTGCCACGAAAGCAGCCTCAGCCATTCTTGTTGGTGGCAAGAAGAGCCCGCTTTGACGACGACGACGAGATCCCGGACGGCGGAATGCCCACGGGTCCTATGAAGCGAGCTCCTCGAACTTTGAGGAAGTATAGAAAGTTTCCTCGAAGCCCGGCATATATAGATGCGGAGATCGCACACGTACGTCCTGCAACACACCAAGGCATCCTGTCCAAAGCTGACCTCGCCTCACAGTTCGAGAAGCGCCCGAGACGCATGGAACAATTACGTGTTCCCATATTCCCAGACATGCTCACACGTGGGAACCCTCTTACTACTGCATATGGCAAGTATGCGCCAGGAGTACCCGACTTCGTCACCCGGGCTGAGATTATCACCAAGCCTTTCGGTGCGGCCGCGAAAGCGATGACGTGGGTTATCGAAGAAGACGATGCCGCAAAGAATGCTTGGGGATTCGGACGAGCTTTGAGAAGGGTGCAAACTTCTATTTGGGCGAAGTTTGCCCTTTAAGTACTCCTGTTTATGGACTTTTGGCGTTTGGGGGGACATAGAAGTGTGTATAGGTGTACTTTGGAACAGCATAATCTAGAGTCAGGAACTGGCAGTACCGGTAAATACCCGTCGTTAGCAGATTGATTCTCAGGGCTTTCTTTTTTTGGGTGCACGCGGTATGGTCTTTATTAGAGGTTATCCCATACTCTATCTTGCAATGATCAATCCACTGCGAAATATCATTCGTTCTCGTCCCAATAATACATGCAGTTCAAAGACATTGACCTAGTACTGAGCGAGCTATAGCTCTACTAACTAGGATTTAGAGCTTTACATGTTCGCCAAGTTCATGGGCTGTGATCAGTCGGCCATAGTGTTGACCCTTCCCCGGCCTTGGTTCGGTGAACATGTTCAGCTTTGCTTTGTGCACTCTTGCCTGTGGACATCCTCGCCGTCTTTGAGTACAATCGACTAGGATCTAAATCGAGTTTTATGGGGGGAAAATCGCCTACTTTATCGATTCCCATCATGCACCCAGAAATCTAGAATAAGCAGAAACAGATCTTACTGGGGATAATTGGACGGCCTCCTCCTTATTTCTCGCTTGATGACAACTGTCAAGCCTAAGTATCGCTTTTTACGGAGATCTACCTGCTTTAACCAGCCTGGATTATCGCTTAAAGTAGTTTGTGATTTTGTAGTTACTGGTAAAACAGCCAGTACTGTCTAAAACAATCTTATGAACATGCTTCCGTGAGGTTCTAGGGTCAACCCCGCAACAGCAAAGATCATTGTTCAAAGTGGCGCCGCTCAAGTCTCCGAACGTACCTTCACTAATGCCAGTTGTAGCCACATTCAGTGCAACACTCATTGCCGAGATCGTCTCCTCCAGAATGAATCACCTGCATATCAGACATTGTCAAGATGATCTTCCGTGGGGGTCATGGTATGACCTGCAGCACAAGTATCCCCCCGGCCCAATTGCTTCAAAAGTATTACATACTGGCCTCCCTTGCTACTCCGCTAGTACTTTTGTCCCAGTTCGTCGGGTTACAAGCAGACCCGCAGGGGTTCCACTACAGAACATATATTTCCGTTAGGGGGGATGTTTGGATCCTTGTCGCACGGAAATATATCCTGTTGGGAACTATGACGGAGCTGGGGCCGCGTTGGGGAGCGCCTTTTGCTACCATCCCGGCACCTTGGAGGTCGTAGGGCGTGGAACTCACCTATAAGCAATGGGAGAGTCAGTCTAGTATCTGCAATGCCTCGAGACAGGGTTGTTGTTCTCCGCTATCGGCAGTGTCTCGTTCACGGCCTTTCTAAACCCAGAACCGCTCAGTCGCCAGGATGGTGATGCCCCAGGCAAAGTGGCTTACAAGGTAACATCAAATAAAGATCGGAGAGTACTGCGAGATCCGTTCCGTATTAGTGGGTAGTATACGACAAGGTCCGCAGGCTACCCAAAAGTCAGGCGCCTGCACCATTGCCACCTTGAGCCATGAGCTCGTTCACCCCTATCTCCGCAGCAAGCCTTTAGCTGGATTCTTCCAACTTCTTTTCTGTATCCATCAGTTCTGAGAACTCTGCCAACTGTAACTCAAGATCCTTGGCCTCGAGAAACGCGCAGGGTTTCCTTGGCTGGCCTCCATAGCCATAGTAACGTTGCAAGGCAGCCTTGACTGCCACGAAACCCCCCTTGATCGCGGTCCAATCCCCCCGTGCTACAATTTCCTGCAGCCCACGAGCCTCATCCTGTCTTCCATCTTTCCAGAGCTTCATGGTCTGTACACAAGCCCTTGGGGCGATGTTCGCTGTGCCGCCGATGACGCCGTGTCCGCCGACAACCAGTGTCTGAATCGTGAAGTCGACGCTGCCACCGAAGGTCCGGAACGAGGTCTCCTTTGTTCCCGCCACAACTCTAGCCAACTTCCCCGTATTCCCGCAGGTCAACTTGACGCCGACAATGTTCGGGTGTTTCGACAAGGCAAGGATGCTGTCCGAGTTGAGGTCCAGGCCACCACAGGCGGCAGGGAAGTTGTAGATCAAGATTGGGATCGGGCTCGCATCGGCAACTGCGCGGAAGTGTTCGAGAACATGATCAGTAGTGAGTAAACCGCCGTAGTATGCCGGCGGAAGCACGAGAGCATGGCTAGCCCCTGAGCTGGCAGCCTCGCTACAGAGCAGTATCGTCTCTCGGGTGGACTGTGCGCCGCAGCCTGCAACGAGCGGGAGGTGAGGTCTGCCAGAAGCATCTAAAGCAGCCCGGGTGGCTCTGTTGATGGCTTGACGCTCGGCACGGTCGAGGTGAACGGCTTCGCCGTTGGAGCCGTGGGTCACGAGGCCAGCGATGCCTGTCTGGGCAAGTCGAGTTGCGTGGGCTTTGGTCGTTGGGAGATCGATGGTGTCTTCAGGGGTGAAGAAGGCGACTGTTGGAACGTAGATTCCGTCTTTCAGGACAGCTGTTGATGGAGGAGAAGGGGTGGCAGGGAGGTTCTGCTTAGCTCCTGCGGAGATGGTCATGATGACTGATGACTTGGTTGTTTATGACTGTCCTTGGTATATGAGAGCTGACGATGATATCGGAGGCAACAGGAGAATAATAAGAGTGTGAGTAGCAGAGGTGTAAGTAAGATAGTATCTCATCTCAGGAGTAGATCAACGAGGACGTCTTCCATGTTCCTCTTATACCTTTCGTCCGGAGGCAAATTTCCCATGGGAAAGGGATAACTTAGCCGACAGGGAGCCAGAGCAAGATTCAGTAAGCATCTCACCGCAGAGTCTCGGTGTCATCAGCCGAACGAATGGAATAGGACCCGGCCAGGTGTCTCCTTTCAACATGCAACCCCCACGATTTCCAACAACACTCCGATTTCCCCCCACGCGGAGCCTGTTTAGGTTGAGGCGAGTCATGCCACGAAGTCCCACAGCTCTACTTGGACTTGGTCGCACGAGATCCACAAGACCGCATCAAGTATTGATTGAGCTGGGGTCATTAACATGGGGAGAACGGGCTTCATCATAAGGGGAAATTAGGTTGCCTCGACATACAACTTGGTGATCCAACGGCTGCGGTGAGAAGTATCCTTCGGGGCAGATGCCTGGAGGACGACGGCTACGGGAGATATCTCGGGAGTAAGCGAAGTTGTATTCCGGGGGAAATCCAAAGTGTTCTCCTGCTTGGCGACGAACCGTCACTCGGCCCGTTAGACTGTTCGAAAATAGACGCAGACCAACCACCAAGCCAACCGAGATTGAAGACTAAAGTCAGTAACATGTCCCGCATTCTCGTTACCTAAACGTTGAGTCAACATGACGATTACTCCGTCTTTCCCCCGACTTGGCTGCCTTGATGTAGATGTACATGGGCATTGCCCTCGAGAGCACTTTGGGCACGACCTCGCCACAGCCCTGTCAGTCGATCCTCCTCTGATCCAGGGCTCATCTTTTTTGCTGGGAAGGATTCGCCTGCTTACCCCTCCAACGAAACAAGACTTGCTGTTCCCCGAACAAGACAGATGCATCCAGGGATGGAACGAGACCTGCGGGGGAGATGCTACCCAGTTAAGATGAACCTGGTCCCGGGGGTTCAGTACCCAAGTTAGGTGGCAAGTAAGAGGATACAATGTACTCAAGAGTGCCAGTCCCCTGTGAGCTTGTGGCCCGCACCGGAATCTGGCTCCGATGGTCCGGGCCCCCCCCCGAGACCCGCTCCGTTGCCGCCCCGCACCGTTCGCCGCAGTCCTGGACCGGGAGGAAGGAACTAGGGCTAAATACCTTGTCAAGTACCTCCTCAGGTGGACTAAGCTCGAGCTGGCTTAATTAGGGGCATTAAATGGATTTTGCTGGAATGACATCGAGAGCCCGCGACGAGGAAAAAGCAAGGTGACGGGACGGACGACACTAACTAATAAATGGCGGTACCCCGCCCACTGTAAACGCGTCGCACGCCGTTGCAAGTACCGACGCGTCGTCGGGCATAACAAAGAGTCGAAAGAAGCAACGGTTGGTGAGATCCGTCATAAGACATCGACTGAGGCCATCATCATACCTGATCCGCTTTTGGGAACAACGAATTGAGAGAGGTCGCATTTTAGAAGACTGATTGAAGGACTCAAAAGACTGAAGATAGAGACATTCCTCGGTTCCCCCACTTCACGCACTTTACGCATCGTCATCATCATCATCATCATCATCGTCAGCTTGGGCATCAACCCTCCTCACTCACGTCCAGTCGCTTCACGTGGCATCGCATCGCATCGCATCGCAACATGTCCTCCTCCGGTTGGTCGTGGTCGCCGACCCGCGCCCTCGCAACCTTCAACCCAAACATCGTCCCAGTTTCGTCGCCTTCCGGCCTCGCGCCCAATAGTCTCCCCAGCCTGGCGGGATTGGGTCTGCCGGATCCCGTGGGTTACGGCCTTGGAAGCCGGCCGGCGGCGCCTCCGGGCCCGACCAACGAGAACGTCGCTCCGGCCGCCTCCGGCACGGCCAAGCCGGCGCCAGTTCCCACGCCCGCTGCCGCGAAACCACCCGCCCCGAAACCCGCCGCCGCCGCCTNNGCCGCCACCACCAGCAGGAAACGCAAGTCGGACGTCGTCGCCGAGACCAACGAGGACCTCTTCCCGGAAGACGTCGAGGACATCGACGAGGACGACCCGCGCCTGGACCGCACCGACTCGGACACGTGCAACGCGGTGCGCCGCAAGATCCGCACCTGGATCGACTCGGGCGCCATGAAGGTCGGCCAGTTCCAGGACGCGCTCGGCGTCAGCTCCAAGGCCTACGGCTCCTTCATGAACCGCACCGGCACCTGGGACGGCGAGGGCTGCGACACGTACCACCGCGCCTTCGCCTTCTTCAAGAAGCGCGAGCTCCAGGGCCTCCCGCTCAAGGCCGCCAAGCCCAAGAAGCCCAAGACGGCCGACGCCTCCAAGAAGGCCGCCGCCGACCTGTTGGACGTCGCCGGCGTCGAGCTGCCCCGCGAGGCGTCCAACTCGGTCCCCATCTACGACACCTGCGACGAGGTGCGCAAGAAGATCCGCGCCCTGCTGGCCAAGGACGGCGTCACGCAGGCGGCCTTTGTGCGCGAGATCTCAAAGACCTTCACCGACGACCGCAAGGTGTCGCCCGCCAACCTCCGCTACTTCATGGGCCGCCGCGGCGTCATCGACGGCAACACCAACGTCACCTACTACGCCGCCTACGTCTTCTTCGAGAAACAGCGCATCAAGGCCGGCAAGCCCAAGACCAAGTTCCGCGAGGAGATGGAGAAGGTCCACAAGGGCAAGGGCGTCGACACGGAGCACAGCTCCAACGGATACATGTTCATGCGCGACGACGAGACCGTGACGCTGGACAAGTACGGTCGCATGAAGATTCACAGAATACGGTGAAAGGCGAAGATAAATGAAGGAAACGGTTCGTTTATTGTGTGTCTTGCCAATTTTCGCGGTTCTCGTCGTCCCAAGTCTGGATTGGATGTACTGGTTGAGGAGTCAACGAGAAAAAGAAATATAGCCAAGCAGGCGTGTATCGGCGATAGTTATATGGTCAAATGAATCGAAACTGATTACGGTAATCCCGGTTTCCCTCTCACTCCTCCCCCTCCCCCTCCTTGCTCACTCCCCCCCTAACCCTCTTTACTTACTCCTCCCCCTAATGGGCTATGGAATGGGTTATTAAATGAGTTATCTAATAGGCTGTCTAATGGGCTGTATAACGGTGTAATGAGCTGTTTAATGGGCTGCTTAATGGCTGTTTGATGGGTCCTTTCTTGGTTTAATGGATTATTACAATGGATCATTACAATTCATTCTACTCTGCCCTTCTTACTGCTTCTATTTATGGTTCATATGGGTAACTATCTAAACCTAATGGCATAATGGGTCTAACGGGATCTCTATCGGGCTATTTAATGAGTTAATGGGTTATCCAATGAGTTATCTAATGGTTGCTTAATGGGTTATTTAATGACTCTCTAATGGGGTATTAATGGGTTGTCTGCTAGGATCTTTAATGGGCTCTTAAATTGGCCACCTAACGGGGCATCTAATGGCTGGCTTGGCTATAATGCTGTCTTATACCCGGGTTATCTAACGGGTCCGACGGGTTGTTTACTGGGCTCTCTACTAACCTGGATTAACACGACCTGGTGGCACTAAATCCGGGGCCTGGCTTCTACATGTGTAACGGGTCCTTGGCGGGTTTAACTGGTTCGACGGGTCTAATGGGATCTCTAACGGGTCATCCAATGGGTTATCCAACGGGCTCTTTAACGGATTGTCTGCTGGGTTAACGGGCTCTTTGGTGCGCCCTATCTCGGCATTTAGCAGGGTTTAGGTTGCGTAATTAATAGTAACTTAATTTTACAGTCCTTTGATAGGATGTTTTTATGAGAGTGGAAGTATAGTGAGGTGCCCCTATCAGTGTGGTCTGGTCTGGTTTTTACTCTCCTCGAATCAGGTTCGTTTCTTGGCGACTCGGCGGGTAGGTTACCTTAGGGCGCTAAAAACCCGGCCCAGTAATTACTAGCATCTCTCCTTTCTTTCTTTCTTTCTTTCTTCTACTTTTCCTTCTCATACAGTAGATAACCAACAACCTAAGCGCTTCCTTAGTCGCCAATAACGTTATCATCACCCGGCACACAATTCGTTATGTCTGAGCCAATGTCATACGATGTCCTGTTCATAGACCGGTCTCAGAACTATCCCATTCCGCTGCCGACTCCAAACGACATGGATGGCTCTGAAGTCTTACCTAGCAACCCTGGCGGCGCTCGCCTCATAAGAATGCAGCAGAGATTTGTCATGAAGTTCGGCGTGGATGTTCAACCCATTGAGGCCCACAACATGCTATACGTCGCAAAATCTACAACAGTGCCAGTCCCTAAGGTCTACGCCATCTACCAACATCGACAGAAGTAGAGCATCATCACATATATTATCATGCAATATGTGCAGGGCACGACCCTCTTGAACTTGTGGGGTAGCCTCGACCAAGCTCGCAAAACCTCTATCGCCAAGACTCTTCGGGCATACTTCAATCAGCTTCGGCAACTAAAGCACCTGGGGTTTTTCGGTAGCATTGATGGCGGGCCACCGCTTGACGATATATTTTCGGTGACGCAGGGTACCAACGAGATCAAGGGATCCTTTGCAACCGAGGATGAACTAGTAGACTGGATCATTCGAATATACTCCCTCGAAACCGGCGAGCGTACGGCCTACAAGACTCAGTACTACCAACATATCCTACCAACTGTCCTTCATGGCGATGGTACTCCTATCTTCACCCATAATGACTTTCAGAGGAAGAATATCATTATGCGGGATGATGGAGTCCTAGTTATTATCGACTGGGAGTTTGCGTCCTGGTATCCTACATACTGGGAATACTCTACGGCTATGTTTGCTAACGGCGGTTGGAATGACGATTGGTACGAATATCTACGCATAGTCTTAGATGAACATCCAAATCAGTCTCTTTGGTTGTCAAGTATGAAGCTTGAAATGTGGTCTTAAGATGCTCAGAGGCGCACGAGTAAGCAACACCACCTTCCTCTTTATCCATAATGCTCGTTAAACATATAGATCAACTGACATCAAGCGGGCATGGAAGGAAATCTATTTCGCGGGGCCTGGAGGGGGGGGCGGATTATCAGCAAGTCAGGCGTTCATGATCCAGCCACTGCCTTGGGACACGAGTTTTCATAGGCATTATACGAGATGAAATATTATTAGATGCTCAGTACTTGTTGTATGCGAACTCGGCCCCCTATGCGACTCTGTGCGCGTTAATACCTGATTTTTTTTCATCTCGTTAGTAGTGCTATAAGACCGAAGGGCTTATAGGCCGTTATAGTATGCGCCACGTCGGCGCGAATATGCGGCCATAACGGGCAGATGGTCGGCAGGGCATTCAAGCGATCAGGCGCGATTTGACTGATGCCGTAACCAACGATGTCTGGTTCTTCAAGCTCAACCAATCAAGACGTGCGCCCTGGTTGGCACGAGGAAGCTGGCGCATGGCAGCTCCGCCTCGACCCCGTCAGCAATCATACCAAACGTTGGTCCTGCACCCTTTGTAAGTCAGCCTGGCCAGGCTGAACTTCTCTCACCAAATAGGAGCCAATCCGCCACACACGAATGAGCTAACCGCATCAAATAACCGCTGAGCTGAGCTGCTCTGGAAGCCTAGTCTAATCTGAATTGAATCCAGGCAGGGCCTGTGTGAAACCAACAACTCGGAGAATTCGCCTTATTAGTAGCTGATAGGCCGTTCCTCTCACTCTCCATGACATGCTGAGCGTGTATTCGGTGGGTATGCGCCGTTATGAGGTCGGCCTGGTCGGTCCTGTAGGGCACGCCGATCTCCTGGAGGTACTTGATAGCCTCATCACTCGTCGAGTCGGTGGGTCCGAGCCAGACGATTATGTTTCCAGCCCGTTCGTAGATAACTGACATTATCTGAACCTGTGCGTTTCCTTCAGTTCCCTAAACTCTCGTAGCCCGGCTTCCAAGTTCCTCGTCACATGGACATTATGCCCGTCGATAACGATAGGAACTCGATCTTGGGGATCTCCCCACGTATACGACATGGCGACATAGTTTCCAGGGAGTCTGTCGCCCTTATCCGAACACTTCCATCCGAATCGCTCGCGGTACTGTGGCTCGCATCGGGGGCTCTCTGTCACATCAAGTGCCAACTTGGGCGGTATCCGTCCGATGCCAGCAAGAAAACCGGCAGACTTCTCCTTCATCCTCCAAGATGAAATTCCCATCAACTCCTAGGTTCTGATGGCGCAACGTGCTTGCAAACCTCTCCTTGTCGTCGTATTGTATGTCAATCTCTGGAAAAGTGCCGGTGATTTGACTGCGGCGGTACGTTGAGTGCCTGCCCCTGATCCAGTCGTATAGTCTCCGTATCTTGGTTGTAATGCGCCTCTCGTTCAAGATCTTGCATTGTTCCTTGGGCTTCTGCGTCACGTACTCATCCCATCTGACAGTTGGTCTAGGTGGTGGCTCGGGTGGTTCGCCTTTGAGGAGCGCATTGTGATGGAGGTCTACCGTCTTCATGCGACATCGTATGCTTGATGTCTTGTCTTCGCCTGGTTTGCGGGATTCGATGCGCAGCAAGCGAATACATGTCGAACGGGGGAGAGGCTCATAGGGATAGCTATCAAAGCTGGGCTTGGAGTTTGCCATTATTGAGATCAGAGAATGAAACAGAATTTATTGTAACAAGTTCATGGGAAAGAGTTGAAAGCTCAGCGACGGGTAGTTAAACCCATGTCGAGGCAGCGAGTTCACTCAGCCACGTCGAGCTGAGAACGGCCTTTATCAACTTGGCAGCCTAGCTATTTGATCATTGCGTATGTCTCATTGGACTAATCGTTCATAAGGCTGATTCCGCGATCTAGATTCAGCAACGGCGCGTGGCTGGGGTGAGTGGCTGCCAGCCAAAACTAGCCTTGATTTAGCGGTAGTCTGTTTTGTTGCTGTCTATTCAGAGCTCAAGCACACTCGACGCAACAAATTGTTGTGAATGGAGAATTGGATGTTTCTGTGATGTTGTAGAAGTTGAGCCATGGCAGTGAATAATAAGAAGTCACGTACACATACATATGGACCTTTGCTGGCACGCAGGAATCCGTACCGCTTCACCAAAAGGCAACTCAACTCTCGACGATTCGTGCATTACACTTCATCATTCATTCACTCATTCAATCATTCACCACCAAACCCAGTCCGAACACCACAATGTGCTGGCTCGTCTGGGTAAAGTGCGAGCAATGCGAATACATGCGCTACGCCACTACCAAAGAGTGCGACCGGTACAAGCTAGCAGTTGAAAAGGCGGAGTTGAGGAATATTAAACCTCTGCCCTCTCGTGACCTTTGTACTGAGCTTGACGGGGAAAAGAAAATATGGAAGTTCATCGCTCAGGGGGAATGTCCCAACCCGAATTGCCCCAACAGCAAGAAGGACAAGAAGGAGAAGAAGGCCAAGCAGGACGAGAAGGCCAAGCAGGACAAGAAGGCCAAGCAGGACAAGAAGGCCAAGAAGTAAGAGGCTAAGAATCAAGAAACGAAGGCAGAGCTGGTCGAGGCTTGGCGGGAACCTGCAAATGGCTATTTAGGTGGGAGGTGCTTATAGGTTCGAGACTACAAAAAGAGATCGATACCAATCACACCATTTACTTCAAACATACCAATATTCCAGGTCTCTAGATACCAAGCCAACGTTGACTTATTCACTTGATGCTAATTCCCAATCAAGTAATACCAAGGCTCTCTCACTCGTTGTTGGCCAGGCCGTCCTCGAACATTGCGCAATCAAAGCACACGCAAAAAAGAAATTTACCTCCCTCCAGAGACGAAAGACTCGCACCCATCGCATCCAGGAAGGACGACTTCCACAAATGCAAAAAAAAGAACTTGATAAGACTGGGACTTGAACCCAGGAGGATTGCTCCACCAGGAATAATGATTAAGGTGACCTTAACCTGGCGCCATAACCAACTCGGCCATCTTACCAGAGGGTCCTGAGGACCCGCTTGATGGGAGGAGAGAAGACCAAGTGGGTTATAAAGACTGGCGTGAGTCATTTTTTGTGTCGTTTGGGTGATTCCAGTTGAATGGGGCTGGATGGAGCATGACTTTAATATGAGTGCGTGGGATACTCTGTCTTGTAGGTCGTTTCTCTGGGTTTATGAGGGTTGTGTTGCTCGAGTACAGATTTGTTGTTGCTTGCACAGGCTTCATCCTCGGTGATGTTCGCGGGCAAATGTTGCAGCAGCTCTAACAAAAGTGTGACTTGACAAGGCAGACGTGTAAAGTCGCACATAATCTCAAAGTATTTACATCATTCTCTAGATACGACAGTCTGTCAACCTGACAACTGCGCAGTTGCATATCGTTGTCTACGTCCATCAACACCGATGCTCTAGGGTAGACCCCGTCCAACATGGATGCGGACGGGGATCGGGATGTTGGTCGTCTATGCGCCAATCACTTTGATTAATTGTGAAAAGAAACACCAGGTTGGAATTGAAATCATATCCAAAAACACCAAAGACACTGCCAAGCACCTTTTTGAAGCATCTCGAAGCAATCTGTGTCCGAGTCAAAGCCCGTCTGAAGAACGTATCACGGTAACACCACCACCGCCCCGTCGACAAGCGAGTTTGGCGACCTGGGACGATGACATCAGGGCCCTCGGCACCGTCGGCATGGAAGTGGAATGGTCGCCCTGTACCTACAGTAGTGCCGGGTGCTAGGGGGCGCTGGGTCCACAGGGGGTAACCCGCTGTAATCCCGCTGTAATCCCCCAACGGAGACACACTCAGCAGGGCTCCCCTGAATCTTCGACTCCCGAAGGCCGAAGATCCAATGCAAAACAACCGGAGGTCGCTGTAGGAATCGGCCGTCGTGGTAAAAAAGCCTCGCCTTGGTTGGTCCGTCCTCCACAAAATCTATCCTCCCCATCCCGACTCTCCCGCCCAATCTTTCTTTTTCTTCCTACCTTTTTCTCTCCTTTCCTCGTCCTCGTCCTCGTCCTCGTCCTCGTCCTCGTCCTCGTCCTCGTCCTCGTCCGCGTCCTTCTCCCTTCTCCTTCTTCCCATCTCCTCGCCTCTTGTCCATCCGGTTGGTCAATTGCGCAACACCGGAACCCGTTAATAAACAAACCGCGGCGCACGCCTGTCAACCACCGCCATGCACGCGTCCACGTTCCTCGCCGCCCTGTCCGTCCTGGCTTCGGCCTCGGCCTCGACCCTCCGCTACCGCGCCGCCGAAGACCTCGCCGCCGCCATTGCCAAGAAGTCTGTCGAGAAGAGGGCTGCCGAGGCTCCCGCGCCCGTCATGGAGAAGAGGGCCGACCAGACAGCCGCCTGGGTCCAAGTCGACGACGAGGGCCAGCCCGCCGCCACCAACACGCCTTCCATGACCGTCGTCGACGGAACCACGTCCATCGAGAACGGCGCGCCGCACGACATCACCGCCTCCGTCTACACCATCACCGCCCACGCCAAGGTCACCACCAGCACTGGCGAGCCTCCCAACCCGACTGCCACGGGCAAGAACGGCCAGGGCGCCTTTGCCCGCTGCCACAACATGGATGGGGAATTCGCGCCATTCTGCGACCCGTCTGCCAACAGCACCTTGTTCGTCGGTTCGACCTACTATGGTAAGTAAAGAACTGCGGGAAACCAAGTCCCCAGCTGCTTCGAGGATCCTCTGGGCTAACTTTGCGCGCGTAGTCACCTGGGACCCCGACTACTTCAACAAGACCAAGGACAACACCACCGCCACCGAGCTATTCGTCCGCCTCGACTACCTCAACGAGACGAGCGGCGAGCTGAGTGAGCTCCACGAGCTGGACCGCGTCCCCGCCGCCTGGGGCTACTCGCCCTTGAAGATCGAGTCCAAGTATCTCAAGGGCTACGGCGACCACAACATCACCCTCACACTCTACAGCAACGCCAACGGCAGCGCCATGAAGACCAAGTCCACCGCCATGTGGGTGCATCTCTCCAAGGTGGAGCTGCCCAAGAACGAGGACACGCCCCCCATCGAGGGCGACACTCTGATCATCGCCCTACCCACCGTCTTCGGCGCCCTCGTCCTGCTCATCATCGGCGGGTGCCTGTGGAACCGCAAGACCCGTCGCATCTCCCTCGGCAACATCATGAGCCGGAAGCGCGCCGGCTACACTGGCCGCAAGCAGCGCCGCATGTTTGGCCGCAAGGACAACGGCATCCAACTCGACACCCGCCCCGCGCCCATGTCCCCCGAGTACCGCGATGTGCCCGCCCGTCCTCGCCGTGACAGCGACAGCCTCGGCAGCTTGGCCAACAGCCCCGTCGACCCCACGTTCCAGCAACAGGGCACCACCGGCGGTCGCAACGTCTTCCGTGACGAGGTTCAGCGACAGGATCGGGAGCGTTTCTAGAGGACAAGAGGAGGATGAAGGAAGAAACTGGCTGGATCTGGACGATAAAAGCTGACATGTCACTTTCACATGGCCCGAATTTGGTAATGCTGGGAGCAACCGTAAGCGGCTAGTTGGAATAATGATCGACATGATGCATGATGTGAAATAATACGAATCATTCACCAAGTATTTGCTTTGCATGCATGAGGAAACCCCCATCGCGAGGTGCCATGAGGCTCAAATGAAACTAAGAGTGAAACATTACGTGATTAGATACGTGCTTTGAAACAGCCCTACTGCCGTCAGTGAGGATAAAGCCTATCCCCAACCTGTTTTAATTTCAAGGCGCCAGGAGAAGCTGGATGCGAAAGAACCCCGTATGAAAGACGAAGAAGAGCAAAGATCAAAACCCAATCATATCATATCTGATTTGCCGATAGATGAAGTACGCCGTGCGTGTTGGGTATTCCGAAGCCGTAGACCACCCTTGCCGCTCAAAAGAAACACAACCGTTGACCTGAAAACACCAACCAACTCCAAACCGAGTCCAGTGCGCCGACGTCTATCCCCTGGTCCTTTTAGTACGCCGAGTATGCTCATCCTGATCTTCACCGGCCAAACTCCGTTTCGCCGGACTGGGCGTTTCCGTCTTGGCCATCGCCACGTCGTAGCCCGCACACAGGTTCAGTTGTGACTCACCCTCTTTGAGCGGTCTTAGTAGATCGGCTGGAATTGCCGTGACGAGCTGGCAGCTATCCTGACATGGTTGATACGTGTCGGTGGTCCAGCTCTCGTCGGCATAGTTTTTAGCCTCCGCAATCGTGTATCCCGTGCTAAACCCCTCGTGGTATGCGTCAGGCAAAATGACGATGGTCTCGCCTGGGCGCTGGTCGACGATACGGAAGGGGATACCAAGCTTCTCGAGCTTCTGGGGGAAGAAGAACTCGGCACGGTGGCGCATGAACTGAGAGCACTTGTTCTCTCGTCCGAGGGCTTCCTCAGCAACGCCAACCGAGGTAGAAGGAACCACGATCCAAATCTTGCGGCCCTTGTACAGGTGGTTGAGTGAGACCAGACGAAAATCCTCGGCATGAATCTGGAAACTGGCACCAAAGTGGGGGCCAGATTCATACACGTAGGGTGTGTGGATTCCTGGAATAATTGCTCTGGTTCGATCCAACTTGTCGCCTTTCAGTGGATGGATTGGACTCCGCTGCGGTACGCCAGCGGCAAGTCGCTGATCCGGGGTCCATGCGGGGACATCGACTCTATAACGAACGTTGCGAATTTGTTTGCGATTGTTTTTGCGATACATCTTGCGCAGATTGTCGACGGCCTTGACAGCACTGGCCGTGAACTCCGGGCCGGGAACAGAGGAGGCAAAGGTGCCCTCGGAGGGGACGGTATCAACGCGCCAAAAACAATTCTTCTTGATCTGATGAGGACGATATGCGTTTGCCTCAACTTTTTGAGAATTTTTATCGGGGAGGGGCTCTTGAAGCTCAAGTGGCAGAACGATTTTAAAGCAGCCATCATTGTCGGCGCCTTGGCGTCGGGCGAAGGCAAGTAGAGCTGGGAAATCGTTCCATTGGTCGACGGTAGGCTTAAGGCACATTACCTTGTGACCGTCGGTGTCGTCGTAGTCATACTGGATGGGAAAGTGCGTAGGTTCGTCATCGATGGGGAATTGGCTGGAGTTGAGATCGCTCAAGGCAGAGCTCTCGCCCCAGCTCATGGGTGAGCTGGGAGCATCGTGTCGGGGGAGTTGCTCATTGGGGAGACAAGGCTGAGGTGAGACGTTATCTGATGGCGGGAGGTTTTGGTCCGGGCGTTGTAGATCTGTTGCATTTGTGGCATTTGTGGTATCTGTGGCTGGTGTTGGTTGGATTTTGGGGTGCGAGCTGGCAGGGATAGGCTCGGTACCCTGGTCGGTTGGCTGGGACGGGTGAGCGACAGCGGCGGGATCGGGATCGGCATGGGCCTGAACCGCAACAGCAGGCTTGAGAGGGCGAGGGAGAGAGCGAGGCGGAGGCGGAGGCGAAGGAGGAAGCGTCGCGGGCTCCGGGGGCACCAGGTCAAGCGATACTGGCTGCGACTCCATTGAAGCTGTAAGGGCCTCCGGGACCCTTTTGCGACGGGCCAGCGCGGGGGGGATTGCTGGTCGACGAGCGCGGCGCATGCGATGCGAACTGCGCAGCGGCGGATTTGCGCAGATTCGGTCGGCGAAAGTCAGGTGGCGACTGCGACTGGCAGCGAAGAGGACGGCGTCGGAGGACCTGGAGCCCGAGCTAATTGACGTTGTCGGTAGAGGAGGAAAAGGGCGAGACGTTGGCCGACTCGGGGTGGAAGCAGAGCGGCGAGGAGAAGGCGACGGAACGTTCAAGCCGACAGGACGGACGAGTCTTGAAGAGCAGTTGTGGGTGTGGTGTTTGACAGGATTGAACGAGGCTGAGGAGCGAGGCGCCAGAAGACAGTGGCAAGCAGCAAGCCACCTCGCACGTCGTCGCCGGCAAGTCAGGTCGAGCGACGTAGTCTAAGGTTCCTTCCCAGGTGACGTTAGGTTCTTGCTTTGGTTGGAGAGGGGGGGGGGGGGGGGGGGGGGGGANNCGGGGGGGTGCGTCTGGCCACTGGCAAGACACGCAGCACTGGATGGAAGCCCGCAGGCTCGGGTTGCGCAGGTGGGTTGGTGGGGTCGGGCGAGGTGTTGAAGTGGGAGGTGAGGGGTACGTACTTTGTACCCGAACGGGCAACTTCCACGTCGACTTGCCCGTCCTTCCTTCTTTCATCTGGAACCGTCACTCTGGTTCGTGACTGCTCCCAATTGAACTTCGGGTGCGGGGCTGCCTTCCTAGCGCCGGCAAGTGGGAGGCAAACAGGAACGGACCGGGAAAGAACGAGTTGACAGGTGGACGGGCAGGCAGCTACCCGCGCAAACTGCAGGCGGCACCTTTGTAGTAGGCCGTGAATCCTCCAATGGGGGAGAGTCGATGCGATGCATCCGCGTGTTTTCCACCCAAGTCGAGGCGGTGTCGTTTCGGTAAAGACGAGCTGTCACGTCCAAAGTTCCAGCGGCGAAAAGTCGAGTTAAAGCAAAGGAAAGCCGAGAGAGCAATGTGTAGCGACCGCAGATCCATGGTAGTACAATAAGTAATTCGAAACAGTGAAGGCCGAGAGGGATCAGAACGACCAGAGCAAATCCGAAGGTGACGATGTTTCATCCATCGGGATTTGAAAGAGATGCTTCTCAATATCAGAGCTCTCCCACCCCCGCCTTCTCTCTGAAAGTACGAAATAGCGTCGTCTCGAGCAAATGTTCTTGTAGCTTGATATTAGGGTGTTCCAATAAGCCGTCAACGAGTTGCCTCATGTTGAGGCGGGCCTGGTCGAACTTCCCCGTTGGCTGCTTCCTCCACAGGCGAAATTCGCGAAGAATCATGTCTACCTGAGTGTAGCAAAACTTATCCTGCTCGAATAGCTTCTGAGCCAGGTCCGTTTGCCATTCATTCTCGTCGAAAAGGTCAACGGCAGGAATCCCACAGAGCCGGCATACCGCTGCAGGTAACCGCCTCGGGAGATCGCAATCATCGAGGCACCCGCCTCCTCGTTTTAGTCCCCGAGACAAGGCCCTTAGGTATTTCACATCAGCCGACGTCTCTTGGTAAGCATCTTGCATGAAGCTGTGGACATATTCGTAAGTCCATGTTGCATCACCAGCTCGTGCTCGCCCTAGTTCAGCCCTTAACTCTTCACGAAACTCGACCCAGATTGAAGACAGACCCGGCGCTGTCTCAAGATGGCGTTGGATCTGGAATAGTTCTGAAACTATGGGTTGCGGAAGCTTCACCACGGGAAGCATGCTGTCGTCAAGCTCAAGCCTCCCGTTCGCGTGTACGCTCAACCAACCCGACTTGACCAATGTGTTCAATCGCTGGAGCAGCTCGAATCTGTGGTTGAAGTTGTTGAGCTCAGGGCCTGGGGATTGGGAGGTCCTCGGGTGAGCCGAGTCATTATCGATGTGATCAGAATCTTCAACATCGCTCATATATTCAGAGCTAGCATCAGTAGACATTGCATCTTCGCCGTTCTCACTCTCTTCAGTATTATCGACGGTATCCTCGGCATCGTCCATATCTTCGATGTCTTCGGCCTCGTCAACGTCAACGTCAACATCGTCAACATCGTCAACATCGCTAACGTGGTCATCGTAGTCAACGTCATGTGGGTCGTCGAATCTGTCAGCCTCGGCTCCCTGGTAAGCACTTACTTCCAAGTCATCGAAGTACCGGCTGAAGTCATATGAGGCAATGCCACGAGAAGCAGCTCGAGATGGGGTGCTCCGACTGGAAGAGGGGGTCCTGGGATTAGGGACACCCTCCATGACTGCGGTCGTCTTGTGCTGGTTCTTCAGGTGGATATGTAGAGGCGTGTCGGGGCTCTGGAGGGCGAGAAGTGTGGTGTTATCTGACTCTGAAGTTGTACTGCTAACGAGAGCCCAAACTCAGTCAGAAGGATATCATCAATCTACTGAGATTTATTGGAAGTGCTGCTTGTATTGAATGAGGCGGAGAGACTGACTGTGAGGTAGAATGATGGAAGGAGGTGCAGGATGAGGAGAGATGAAAGCGTAAGAAGAGTGAAGAAAGAGGAGATACAAGACGGAACAGGCGACCTGAGGCAGCAACAGTGATTCAATGAGCATGATATGCTGCGATTAAACCGTGACTCTCAGTTCTATCGACTTTTTTCTTATTGCCTAGCATCCTCGGATGAACTTTCGCTGCACTTGAAAGCTCAGCATAGCCCCGACACTTCTATCGTCACACTGAACTGAAAAAGAAACCTACGTCAGTGCAAAAACTCACTAAGAGTTATCATGAATAAGTATTATGTGTTTATGTGAATTCTTCTTGCATCTGGCCAAGTCAATCCATGGCGGACCGTGGCGTGTAAGTAAGTAACGTCAATGAGAGTGTTGGGATCCCAACATCGACCAGCTTCCGGGTATAAGTAACCACTATCCCGAACTTGAAATCTCTTTACCTGACTATGTAGGCAACTAGATGCCAACTTGGTGTTTGTTGCTTGAAGTGATTACCCCTAGCACAGAACCCGGCCGATCCCGCACGGCCAGAGCTAGCAAAAAGTGGATTATGATGGCGCGAACGGCATTCATTCTGTAACACCGTCTTGATGTTCTGGAAGCCCTCCAAAGAAAGCTTGTATTTTCCGCTTAGACGATCCCGATGGAGTCAGCACATATATTAGATTAGCCAAGCTCCTTGGTATAGATCTGCTCAATGACACTACAACTTGGGTAATACAACTCAGCACCTGAAGCCTTGAATCTGAAGCCTTGATATCGGAATTCTGACAACCAAAGCCGTACCGTTAAGTTACGTGTTGGTCCAGGACACTGAATCCTCCCGTAATATTCTCGCATGGTGACTGCACTTGGATCCTGCGCATCCGCACGGGACCCTTGAATCAGGCCACATCGGGATTCAGCCCTATGGACAAGCTCACCAATTCCGATGTTGGGCTGTGCTATAAAGAAAACATGACCGACCTCTGTCGCGAGATGGATTAGATCTTTGGGAGGTCAATTGTATCAATTGGTTTTCCTGGCTTCGAAATCCAATGGTTGACCTCGATCCCGGAGCACCCCGGAGGATTCTCCTCCTGGCCACCACGGGAGGTTTCACCCACGCCGGTATAGTTATACACCAACACCAACAAGAGAACCGAGGCAGACTAACACGCCGCGCACCACAGCCCCCGTGCTCGAAATCGGCGCCGTCCTCGCCGCCCGCGGCCATGAGATCCAGTTCGCCACCAACGAAGGCCAGGAATCCTGGGCCGACGACTACCCCTTCATCACCGCCGTGCACACCGTCGGCCCCGCGGCGCCCGAGGACGAGATGGACGCGCACTACGACCGCATGCGCGCGTGGACGGCGGCGCAGGGCTTCGGCACCGTCATGCAGTCCAAGTACCTCTTCGACCGCTTCTGGCCCGACGCCTACCGCAAGCTCCGGGCGCTGTGCTCCGACCCGGCCGCGGCCCCGCACTTCATCGTCGCCGACTTCTTCGCCGAGGCCGCCGCCCGCGACATGCTCCACCAGTTCGGCGTCCAGGTCGCCGTCGTGTGGCCGCAGATGCCCGTCGTCATGGCCCCGGCCTCGTACCACCCCGGCCAGCCGGGCTTCCAGCTCGAGATGACCCTGACCTCGGAGCACGCGTCGCTGGCCTCGCGCTTCCGCAACGAGCTGGTCATCGTCCGCGCCTTGCCTTCGCTGCTGCGCTTCATCGGCTGGACCAAGCGCCGGCGTAGGGAGGCCGGCGTCAACTACTCGCTGCCCGTCCATACCAAGCCCAACTATCTCGTCCTCGTCAACTCCTTCTTCGGCTTAGAGGTCCCTAAGGATCTCCCGCCCTTGATCGCCGCCGTGGGCCCTATTCTGGGCGACACATATCCGCCTCTCGACCAGGACTTGACGACGTTCCTTGAGACACACAAGAAGACCATTTACGTGTCCCTCGGAACACACGTCTGTCTGCCCTCAGATCAGCTGGACAAGGTCTTCCTCGGCCTCGTCCAAGCCCTGGACGCCGGCCACATCGACGGCGTCATCTGGGCTATACCGCCTAAGCCTAGAGCCCGCTTCGACCTCACCAAGAAGCACACCCGCGCCGACAGTTCGACCATCTCCGTCGCCGACATCATCGCAGACAAGCACCCAGACTTCCGCCTCCCCGTCTTCGCTCCGCAGCGCGCAGTTCTCGCCCATGCCCACACGGCCCTCTTTCTCACTCACGGCGGCGGTTCCAGCGCCAACGAGGCCATCTTCCACGGCGTGCCCGTCCTGGTCATCGGCTTCTTCTTCGACCAGCTGTGCAACAGCGCCCGCCTCATCCAGGCCGGCGTCGGCTTGTCCCTCGACAAGTCCCACATAGCATCGGATCCCATCACCGAGTCCATCGGCCAGATCTGCACCGACGCCGACGGCAGCATCGCCCGCAACGTTCGTCGTCTGCAGCGCATTGCCACCATCGCGTCCAAGAGAAAGGAGCTGGCCGCCGATCTCATCGAGGAGGTCATGATCGACCAGGAGCTGCGGTTCCAAGACGGGATTGAGCGGATGCCGATGCATCTCCAGACCGCCGACATGCGCATGCCGCTGTGGAAGTCTCGGAACTGGGACATGTGGCTCGTCGTGGCCGTTGGTGGTATGGCGAGCTGGTGGATGGCGAGGGAAGGCTGGAAACGGTGGCCAAGGCTTCTGACGTACTCGGTCGGCATCATCAAGGACTACAGCCAAGTCTTGCTCCAGAAGCGCCTGTAGTAATCGCGAGGACGAGTAAAAAGGTGATGGAAGAGTGCCGTGTAGAGGACCCTATGTCCCCATGAACCAAGTTCCACACGTGCCACAGATGACTCCTCGGGGCAGGATTGATTCTCAGTTGTACAACATATGTATCGCCACTCACCGCTAGCTTTGTTTAGAGGAGACACGTCCCCATAGGAAACCGAGACATTTGTCTCATTTCTTTCTATACGTCTATCATGGTTTCGCCACTGCTCCACTTAACATGAGTGAAAGTAACATCTCCTCCCTACTTACAATGCATAATAGACTGGATGTAAACCCCCTTCGCCCACTGCTGAGCATGTAAAAAATGCTGCCCCCCAAGCGTATCATCAGACCCATACAGCAACACAATCATGTCCAACGCCACGTCATGTGTAGCATTACCCAACGATGTAATACCCTTCTCCCTGTCCACAGACCCATTCGCCCAAATGCTGATAAACAGCTCCCGGCCTTGCCCGAGAAAATCCAAACATGACAAGCGTGGGAACAGAGGCTCGTCTGACATCGAGGAAACTCTGCGCCTGGTGGGTATCAAAGGTATTCGTTCCCCAACACGAAATGCAAAGGCTGTCGGTAGAACACGTAAAGATCGATAAGCTCCCTTCTCTCCAGCTTATGGGATCCCAAGTTACGAGAAGTCGTCATTGCCGCCTGGGTTCGCTATCCTATCAACCCGTTGAACAAGCTCCTTTGCTTCTCGGGCCGCTTCAAAGGCGATGGGCGGCAAAGTCTGCGTCCACATGCGCCACTCGTGGGAGTTCGTGTCGATGCCGATGTTAGCCATATCCTCACCACGGTCGCCTGCTTCAAGAAGTCGTGATCGGCAGTTTGTTAACTGGGTGACCATCTCTCCATACCCGACGGCTTGAGTCTCAGCTATAATATTGCCCACAACATTCGAGATAGACCCAATCTCTTCAATGATTTGTCCGATGCTGGCATCGCCGCGGACGGTGCCCACGAGGTTTTGAATCTCAGACACCAAAATAGCATTCTGGTCCTCAAGATAAAGCTAGGGTCAATTTAGCAACTTCAATCGTATACGGCGTGCCTCAGCGAACTTACTCTTAGATCCTCGGCGGCACGGGTATCATGCTGGGGACCTCCGTGGTTCTGGATGTTCAGAGCACTCGGAACCGCAGCAGGATAACCCATCCCGTTGGCCATGCCGTTCGGTTTGTTCCGGGAGTACGGATCCGTAGATTGTCGGGGGGAGTTCACAGGGCTATAGGCGGATGAGTCTGCGCTTGCTCGGGCACCGCCTAGTCCCTGGAAAGGCGGGGGCAGGGGGAGCGTACTCTGGAGATCAGCCACTTGGTCGTTGCTGTTTGGAGAAAAGAATCCGGACGATTCTACGGGAGTAATAGTTCCCTCGTCTTCCTCGTCGTCCAGCTCCTCGGTCGGGGTGGTCCGAATTTTGACGAGCCGCAGGAGGTCCACGATGGCAACTGAAAGGTGAGATGCTGCAGCGTCGAGTAGCGAGACGGGGGAGATTCCGGCACCGGCCGCAAAGTTCTTGGATGCTGTGATCAAGTTGTTCGCCGTCGCTGAGATCTTGGACCTAATCTGCTTCTGTTGTTGGGCTGTCTCCTCGTCTTGTGATTGAGGACCATCAGTATCCTTGGTAATGCGACGGACACTAACGACCACCGACTTCATAGCGTCAATTACGGTCTCTGGGTCTCCAGTCCGGGCCCTCTGGAGTAGCTCGTCAATCGCGATTTGGAACTTGGTGACGTGGACGTCCTTAACGAGGCCGCGGTCGTCAGCGAATCCCTTTTCCCGGACAAATTGGGCAGCGTCATGCTCGATCCCAATTCCCATGGAGGAGGCGCGCATGTTTCTCAACTGCGTCTTGGTGCGAGCGTAGCGATTCCTCCACTCTCGGACCTCGTGCTCAAGCTGCTCGATGGTCTTTTCAAGTTCCGCTTGTCGTTCGTATGTCGAGCCGCTCTGTTGGGAGAGCATCCTCATCTCGCGCAGGAATTCCTCAGCTTCGTGTCGGACTTCTTCTGTCACCTGTTGCTGCTCCTCCAGTGAGTGCCGAAGGTCTTCATTCTCTCGTTGAAGTTGGGAGTCCCCGTCGGCCGGGTTCATGTTTCTCGAGCTTTGTTGCGCCGCCACCACTTCGTTTCGGAGCTGCTGCGTTTCCGCGTCGTGATCATCCCGTACCCTTTGTAATTCTTGCTTCATTGAGTCATTCAAGTTCTGGGCTTCGGCAAGCTTATTCTCGAGGTCGATTCGGAGGTTGGTCCATTCTTGCTTCTCGAGGCTCACGGCGGTGGACCGTGCTCGCTCCTGATCCAGAGCGCTGTTCATCTCATCCTCCTTCTTTCTCATCGCATCTTCCATACCATCCAACTTCCCCTGTAATTCTTGCATTTGGGTCTGGTAAGTCTCGATAAGATTCTTGTCAATCTGGTATCTGTTAGCAGTCGAGTACCTCCTAGTACAAGGTCAAGGGCACGCACTTCCGAGGCGACACCGCTATCGGCACGTCTCTGGCTATCGCCATCGTTCGTGGTCTGTTCTAAACCAAAGGCGTCTCCCTCATCATCTTCTTCCAACATGGTACTCTTATTCGGCACGATGGTGTTGTTCTGATTGAGCTGTTTCGGGGTTGGTCGTCCATAATCGCCGTTGGGTGCCATCGGAGATGGTGGTGCTCCGTAAGGATCACCGGATGGAGGACCTCTCATTGATGGTGCATCGGAAGGCCTCCTCATGCGGCTTTGGCCCCTCGGCGGGAACCCATTGCCATTAGCATTGCCGTTGACCGGAGTGCCAGTGCGGCTAATCGGACCACCACGGATCGACATGGGGCTTCCCTGACGTGGGAGGTCGCCTCCAACGAACCGGGGAAAACGGCGCTCCAGCTCATGGAAGACGTCTGCGGCTAGATCACGGAATCGTGGGGGTCCAAGGGAGGAGAGCCTTTGGCGGGCTTGATTTCGCTTCGGGTGGAAGGTCTTCTCGGGGAGCAGGAAAGACGGAGGACCACTGGGGCCATTCGGGGGTGCCCTTGCGGCGGCTTGCCTTCGAAGCAACTCGTCGAAGACATCGGTACTGAGCTCGTAGAACTGGACTGACGAGAGTCGCAATAGCTTGTCGCGGGCCTTGTTCGGCTGCCCCTTTTGGTTCGGGTCGCGGGAGGTCAGGTAGGCTCGCAGGGCGATGTAGTGTTCGCCGAGGATCGACTCGTCCAGGTCGGCGCGTACGCTGTCACGGCCGCTGTCGCTCCTGGCATACATGTTGGTACCGTTGCTGGACCGGGCGATGGAGGCGGGCGGCGAGGGCCCGCCAGTGCTCCGGGGCGCGGAGGGGAAGCCGTTCATGCTCATGTTGATGTTGGAGCCACCCGAGTTCGGGGGAGAGGCGAGGTTGGAGCGGCTGTTGAGATAGGGGCCGTCGTCGGCAGGCTGGTACTTGGAGACGGAGAATTCGCTACCGCCTAGAGAGATGGGGGACAACGGCGCATTGCGACTTGCACTGATGCTCATGATGGTAGAAAAAGATCGAGGAGAAGGGGTCGCGCAGCAGGAGAATGGAGGGAGACGAAGCACGGCCAGTCGCTTGTCTCATAAAGGCGCCACGCGGGACCAGACGAAATGCAGGTGCGTCGTCCCTGGAATCGACGGCTAGGTTCCCCCACACGATTGGTGTCCCTTCAGGGGCGTAATGCCAAGAGGTCTCCGGGGAGCCGAAGGTATCTGAGAAACGGAGAGTTTTGTCTGAACTTCAACGATCCCGGGTCTGGCAGTCAAAGACGGTCGGCAGTGACGGTGACGAGGGCGGAAGCGAGACCTGAGAGAGACGGGCACTGGGGGAAGGGGGATGAGGCTCGATCAGTTCGACGTGCCGTGGGCGGTGGAACAGGAGCAAGGCGACTCTGCGACTCCACGACTCTGCGGGTGAAGCGAACCCTGCGAAGGGGGTGACGGTCGGTTTGGTACCAAAAGGGGGTTGGGGCTGGACCGAATCGGGGAGGGGGGGCGTGGATGTTGTGGGTATGTGATTTTGGGTGTATGTGTGAATCCTTGATTCGGCTTCCCTTTCGTACTGTGTGCAAAGCGTCCACTTCCAGGATCAAATTATTCAGAGTGTTCTGTGCAAGAATCAAGCACGAGCACAAGCACAAGCCAAGTCGACCGCACAGGCAATGCTCAGTGTGATTGTGAAGGTGAAGGTGTCCGGGCGGAACAGATCTCGACGGTCGGGAAATGAGCTATTGGTCGGTGGCCAAGTTGGCATGGGCTCCCCTGCTAGCAATGATATCGACAATCGACTTGCAATTTCTCGAATCCACCGACCAGTCGATGGCCTGCTCTAGAAGTCTGGAGATGACGAGGCCGACAACGACGACGAACGCTTGAGTCTGTCCGCAAGAGCCGCAGAGCGAGCGGCAGGGCGGCAGGGCGGCAGGGCGGCAGGGGCGGCAGGGGCGGCAGGAGCAGTGTGGCAAGCAATTGATTCTGCTAGCAAAGACAAGGACGATGGATGGATGGATGGATACAACAACAGCAACAGATTTGTGAGTGGTTGAGTCGAGTTCGAGTGGGAATGGTTGCAGCACACCAGCGATGAATGGCTGCGGTTAGAGATGCGGATGCAAGGGACAAAGCAGCCTGGGCGTGTGTGTCGCCTGTCGCCTGTCGCCTCACTCTAATAAATCGCTGGGTGCTCAGCGCTCACCTCACTGTGTCCAATCTTGATACTGCTCCGACCCCCCTCCTTCCCACCTAGGATCCAATCCGGCGCTCAAAGCCAGGGCCAACCTTATTAGTGCTTCTTCGACAGGCTATCGACAGGCGCCTTCCCCCTGAGGCCGGCAACCTCCCAGCGTCCACCCTCCCAGCGTCCACCCTCCCAGCTCCCAGCGTGGCAGCGTCCCGGTTCCCCCCCCCCCCAGTGATTCGCCGGCAACTGGGCGGATACCTAGCACCTAGCGGCCCCTAACGAGCTGGAGGCGCTGGGGATGGCTCCGCCGGGAGAGGCGACGGAGCCACCGAGACTCGACTCCTGAAGCCTGGGTGCTCGTCGATTTGGCAGGGGCAATTATTAGTCCACCATGTGTCCACCATGTACAACAGCCCTTCCCATGGACCGGCGCTGATCAGATTTGGATAACGCGCTGCCATTGCGCGGCATGGGAATGATAACCACTAAAATTAGCCCATCTCCAATGACCTGTCCCAGTACTGTTAGGACCACTTACGTACGTACAGTATTTCCTTCCCCTGGACTAGACTGGAAGCAAGTTACTTTAGGTGTTCAAGGGAAGACATGTCAGTGGCTGGAGAGGTCCGCCACAATACATAACTCAACTTATTCACCCAATCTCACGAGAGCACGGGACGTTGATTTTCAGGGGCACAGAGTCAACAAGACATACACTGACAGAGTTACCTCGCAATGACATGCTGCAAATACATACATAACACCACGTAAAACTCTTCACATCTAGATGTCATATTCAACAACCGCGTAATTTGCCAACGTCCAATTCCATTGTGCCCACCAAGGAGGCGGAGTTTGGGTGCAGTTCGTATTACCAGAAGCCTCTTGCTATCCATGTCCTGTGACTGTACGACCATCCTGTCACGGTCATAATCCTGGCTAAATCACCTGTCCAGCATGATTTACAGGCTCTGCTGATTCTCCACCCGCCGGTCTGCGTCCTCAGCTTGCCCAAGACAGAACAACCATACTAGGACACCAGGGACATAACAGGCTCAAGAAAGAACATCGAAACAAAACTCTTTCGCCGAGCTCCGATGAGTTCGGGCCTTCCGCCATCGGCCCAGGGGTGGCTAGCCCACTTCTGAAGCGCCCCCGGCTCGTTCAGAGCCGGTGCCCGAGCATCCCATAAGAAACGCGAGATTCCGTGGTGGTACGGCGTAACCGATGTAGGTATGAGACCAGAATGCAAATACTCCATTCACAATATGGTGCAGGCTACCGACTGGATGTACAGGACACATCAACTCTCCACCAGGCACAAACAGCCGGAAATATTCTGGCCACTGACCGTGCTGCATGGGGCGATCTGGTAATCGCCATTATAACCCGAGCTGGCGCTGACGCTATGCCGCTCATCTGTCGATCAGAGTCATGGACATGATACACAGTGAGGGGCTCCTCGAATAGCGCATCATCTACTTCATGTTGAGAGATTTTAATGCTGGGTTTGGGACAGAGAAGAACGCAACAAGGTGTCGCGATTCCTCCGAATACTGCGGACAGTCAAATGATCGAGTCGTGCTACCTTCTCAGTGAGTCATTGCGATGGAGAAGAACGAGCTCGCGCTCATTTGGCGCCAAGACACAGCGTTGCTCGAGTACGAGAACGAGAAGTAGTTTACGGTCCCAAAGGGTTGGGAGTGATTCGGAGTGTCATGATACAACTGCAAGTATTTCAGGAAGCAGCCGACACAGATCACCAAGGTTAGTAATCGTCCGCCGATCCAGGGGAGAATCGCATCTTGCATCTTGCGCCAAGACGGTAGGGATCCGCGTAAGGCTTATCCAGGTTAACCTCAGCGTCTGGTCCCCAAATGACGAATTCGTCAGACTTCGACGCGCTTAAGACCACGAGAGGATATCAAGCATCGGTGGTTGGTCCATTTGCCAACAATGCCGACGGGATTTTGCTGATTTCTTTGATGCCACCTTCCGGCGCCGACTGATGTCAACCCCAAGGTCATCTCTCAGAAGTTACTGCAAGACACTGCGAACTGCGATGTGGACGTTTGCCTGTCCACTCCTTTGTTTCAAAATGCATTGCCAAGTATCACCTTTGCATGGTCCTTGGCAGAAAAGGCGAAGAGAGGCATTGACCTAGAACCAAGCCAAGGTCCACGTCGCTGGCAGGTTGGGCCATCGTTCTTGCCAGGCTGCCAGAACATCGGGCACTCGCTCATCAAAGGTGGCTCTGGCTGCCGCACTGCCATTGTCAAATGACGTGGCACCTGCGGCGTCGCGCTCTTCTGTCGCTGCTGCATTGAGGGAGTTGGCAAGATCTAAGATCCCTTGACCACCGATGGCGGCCTCTTCATGGTTGTCTTTGATCTCGACGTTGATCACGTGAACTGGCCGGTTGATTGGCGAGCCCCGATTAAGCAAATCATCGACGACGGCATCCCAACATCGCTCCTCACAGGTGATGACTACGTCAACCAGACCACCCTCAGTGCCATCGCTACCCCGGTCTTTGGAGTGCTGTAAACGAGGCACGCCGACTTGCCAGTCTTGCCATCGCTCGGGCCCCCATTTCACGTCACGGTTTCTGCCTAGCATGTTCAGGATCCCGTTGTTTTTGTATAGGCGCTGGTCCTTGGACTCGAGCTCCTTGTACATGCTGTCGTATGAGGTCTTGTTGAAGTGGTAGACATTTGGTTGGGTGATGGTTGGGCCGGGCAGGCGCACAAGAGACCCGGTCCCAAACGATATGACGGGATACTTTGCCAGGGAGAGTTGAAGATGAGCCTCCATGGATCTAGGCCGATGGTCAGTTGCGGGGAGTGAATAACCAGAATGAAGATGCCGGCGACGAACCTGTTGTTGTTACTCGCGCAGACAGTGCAGAATTTGAGCTTGTATCCTCCCGTTTGGCCCGACGCGGATTCCTGGCCTTTGGCCGAAGAAGTTCCGTTCACAACCTCCATGATGGATGAGTCGAAGTTCTAGCCGTATGGAAAACGAAGATCCCGATGAGTGAGGTCCCGTGGCATTCTCTGCGGGAAACGATAAAAAATTGTGAGATGCTGTACTTGGCCATGTCAGCAGATACTCTAGCTGACAATGCAAACAAGGCTGGTAGCAAGGGATCTTCATTCAGGTTAAGTTGCGTATATTGTCTTTTCAACAAAGAAATTCAGACAGCTCCAATATTATTGAACTCATCACGGAAGGATAGCACGTCGTATCTGGGCATGACTTACTGTGTGTCGAGGCTTGCGTGCTGATGATCAGGTCATCACTGTGGTTTGCTTGGCGCCCTCGTTTCGTCAAAATGACTGCTCCTCGTTATTGATGAATGTTGTGAAGAACTTCAGGAAAGCTGCGCGTGGCTTTGTGTGGGAAAGTTCCAAACCCCGGCTGAAAATCGGCACCTTAGTTTATCCGATGGTGATACGGCTTAGGTAATATTGGCTTAGATAAGCTTCGATAACCGATGGCACGCATCCAAGGACTATGGAAGGCCTTTGAGTTGCCTCATCAGGTAGGAAGCAAAAAAGCATCATAAACACTGCAGTCGTTAGGCCTAGATGGCGAAATTGCTGTGGGGTTCTTCATTTGTGTCAACATTAACGTTTAACTTATGAGGTGGCCTCGGACGTGATTGAGTTGTCGTCACCTTTAGGCTCACCGTCAACCCATCCAGGCATGATGCCTCGCCTCCACCCTCACAATATTTGTCCGTGCCCACAAAGTGATGGTCGCTGAGAAAAAGAGAGAACCCTTGAGGGATGTCCTCTATTATACGACACGCGCTTTAAAAACTAAATGATTCCAGGCAAGCCTTTTAGGAAATTCATTCAGTTCTTAATTACTGTGACCTGTACTAGGCCCTTTCCTTTTAGTTACCGTAAGTGCTCGCCCAAATCAACCGTTGGTGTCATTGCGCCCACTGGATCCTCCACCGCTGGCAATTGGCTAGTAGTGCCCGCATAACCTGAAACGATCGACGCATTGGGTAAGTCCAATCAAGAGACCTTGCAGACAACCACCCGCTCCGGTCCGTGCATGTCGCCAAAAATAGAAGTCGGGTGGCAGCAGCAGCATGACTTCTGTTTGGGCGTCGTTCGGGTCTCAGATCGTTGGACATGGCCATGGGAAACGGAACATCTGAAAGCGACAGACGGCGGGATTCGTGTGCATGAGACCGACACCACGGCCCGCCATGGGGGATGGGACGAACCCCTTCCAGGCCTGATGCTCGCACACAGCTGAACAACCTTAAGTGCAGCATTAGACTTGGGCTGGCTAACACTGTCACATGTGCATTCGTAGCATTTGTGAAGCCATCAAAACATGGCTGCTGGTGCTGCGCCGTATCCCCCGACCGCCTGGTGTGAGTTGCTGGGGGGTTAATATTGCCAATCCATCATCATCTGTGACAACCCTGCTGAACAATTGCGCTATTCAATCTTGGCTGGGTCTGCAGAAATTGTCTCGTGCTTATAGTAGTACCTACCGTGGGATCGCGGCATCTTGCGGAATGACATGGCGGATCTCACGGTGGGCGGGCTGCATTGCATCTCTCTTGTGGCTGCTTGAGCTGATGAGTCGTCTGCATGGAGATGGATGCCGTGCAAGTGCAGCAAGGAAACACACTCGTGATCGACCCGTGTCCCGGCTTCCTAATTAGCGGCCGTATCGTTAACGCCCGGGGCTGCATATTCTGTCTCTTCATTCATTGAGTCTCCAACTTGGCCGCCGCCGTCCGCCCACCACCCTCCGCCCTCGAGTTTCAGCATGCTGCGCGCCATAGCGATGGCTAATTTCCTGGCATGCCGGGACCGATTCCCACGGCGGCGATCCGGCCCCGGAGATTGCCTCTATGGCGACCTCGAGCACCCTGCCCGTCTCCCGGCCAGAATAGCCCGACAAGAGATGAGCAGGGCCGTCCATCCCAGGCTGAAGTTCCAACTGGGCGGGTGGTGACCCAGGGCAATCCCCGTTCGCATGGAGTGCGAGTTCGCCCATACGACGTTCGTACATCAATAGTGTGTACCAGGATAGGTAGGTAGGTATTTGCAGATGCAAACGAACGTTAGACACGAGCCGGCGCGGGGGGGCCTCCTCATAAGCCGCGTCTCGCTTGTCTCGGCGGTTGTTCAAGGTGCTCTGATAATAAATAAACCTTGGATGTGCGGGTGTTCGTATGAACGTACACGCACACGTACGTACTAAGAGGATCAGCGAGTGCTACAGAAGCAATTGCAACCAGTATTAATTACTGACTGAGTGCGTGTCGAGTAACCAACCTAAAGTCCCATTCTCGCTCACGTCCTCCTCCACCCACCCACCCACCACAGCCCACCGAGGGATGGATGGAGCACTTTGTCGACCCCTCACTCTGACGTTTCAATGAGACCTAAGTCGGGTCCCAACAGCACAACCAACCGACCCCGGAGCTAGATTGTTCTTCCGCGCCATCCTCTGCAGGTCATTTTGTGACTCGTTATCCACAAAGCAATAAGCGCAGCCGGAGCAGCAGCGGGAATAGCCTTCGCCCGAGGTCACGACGGGCGGGTGACGGGGACAGGCAGCCTCCAATCCCATTGTTGGGCTGGGCTACCGGGCCCGACTTACAGGCGCTGACTCGCTGGCTCTGCAGCCTCGGCCAGTACGATTGGTGCGCGACGCGCTTGCTTCCAGTGGTGTGGTGCGCTACAGCCGACGAAGTACGGCGCCCGAGGTGCGGTCGCCTCAGCAGCTGGTGTACTTGGCGGACTCGGGGGCGCAAATGCGTGGAGGTTAGAAGCGTAAGGTACCTCGACTCTAGGTCCACAGCGACTGCGACTACCAACTAGCCTCACCTCACCTCCTCCCACTCACTCACTCCGCTCCACCCTCCATCTCTGCCAACTGCCAACTGCCAACTACCTGCTAACTTACTTGCCTCCAACCCAGGCTCACTCTTCGACTTCACCTCCCAACCAACCCTTTGTTGCGTTGCTTGCCCCTCCGCAACTCCCGCGTCCCCGTCGCCTCTGCGTCGCCCGCTCCATTGCTTCCGCTT
The DNA here is from genome assembly GCA_019137265.1 of Neonectria coccinea. Lineage (NCBI taxonomy): Eukaryota > Fungi > Ascomycota > Sordariomycetes > Hypocreales > Nectriaceae > Neonectria > Neonectria coccinea. Next base: position 48,972 of record WPDF01000096.1, read on the forward strand.
CTCTACGCTCCTTTGCCATCATCGAACCTCCCGCCTCAGAGCTTGTTACTCGACGTTTCTTCCTGCTTGTCGCCTGACGACTGGTCGTCTCGCATTTGCATTAGGGCTTGGCTTATCCCACCCTCCTCTGGAGCCCGCCAACCGACTCCTCTCGACTTAGCGCTGCGGCTGACTTGACGTCCGCTGTCCCTACGCCTACGAGCACGATCCAACCTCTCGCCCGTCAAAGCTCGAGTCCTCAGTGCTGCAGTCGCCTCATCTATCGGTTTCCGTCCCCGTCCCGTCTCCGTCGTCTCTGTCCTCGTCTCCATCAGCTCTCCGCTCGCGAGTCCCGTCTTCGCCCCGTCGTCCCATCGCGGTCCCCGGGTGTGCCGCATCGCCCATTGCCTGGCGCCTCAGCGGCCGTGTGCGCGAGATCGCACGACCGTCGCCCCATTCGCCTTGCAAGGCATGACGACGACGACGGCGGTGATGTTGACGACTTCCGCTCCAGCAACCCCTCCTCTACCAGCAGCAGCAGCCTCCTCCTCCTCCTCGCCGAACCCTAACCACCCCGCGCTGCCGCCGCTGATCACCTCTCCCGCATCGCGCCGAAGCACCCTATCGCGCCCCATGTCGCACGCCTCCAAGAACCGGCTCTCCCAATACTCAACAGGTTCTGCGCCCTCGAGGTCCCGGCCAACCTCTCACATGTTTCCCACCTATCCCTCGAGCCTCTCATATACGTTGGTGCGGGACTTTGCCTACCCCGTTTCACACCCCTTGCACTATGGCTCGCCCCCAGAACCGTCAGGGCCGCCCTCGGGCATGACGACTCCCGCGAGCGAGCACCGCAGACTTTCAGACCCTCCTGCGTCGTGGGAGCAGAAAATGCCCTGGGACTCTTGGGCCCCCGATGGCTTCAACCGCGGCCATGATCTGGCCCCAATTCATTTTGGCGATGGGCCTCCGTATAGCGAGGATGAGGACCTGCAGAGCCCGGTTGTAGCTACGCGCCACCGTAAGCACAAATCGACCTCTGCCGCGACAGCCTTCGGCCGAGGAAGACCAGGCCGCGATATTGATGCCCACGGCACAGCGGCGACGCATTCCGCCAACTACGACCTCGAGCGGGGCTATTACGTGGGGACCAGCGGGGATGGAAGTGAACGGTACTACGTGAACCACGGTGGCGAGGCGAACGGCCCTGGTGGAGAGTATGTCACCTATCCACCCGACCAAGCGAGACACAGTCGCGCATACCATGTCGCCCAGCAACCCCGCCCCTCCGAGGGGAACGAACAGCAGAAGCCCGGATCCGATGCTGCTAGTTCTCCAACGTCTCCGGGGTTCAATGACGAAGATCAATCTCGCTACTCACGCGATTATCAGTTCACCATCACTTCGCCGGATGAGGCATTCCACGGAAAAGCCGTTGCGCTGTTTGACTTTGAGCGGGAGAACGAAAATGAGCTGCCCTTGGCCGAGGGTCAAATCATCTGGGTCTCGTATCGACACGGCCAGGGCTGGTTGGTAGCGGAAGACCCAAAGACGCAGGAGAGTGGACTAGTCCCCGAGGAGTACGTCCGTCTGCTTCGGGACATCGAGGGAGGAATGAATAGCCTGACTGGCCATCTTGGAGAGGGTTCTGGCTCCCCCAATGATGTGGGCACACCGACCCAAGCGGAGCATAGCGGTCAATATGGCCACACTCCAACTTCCAGCAACGCAACTAACGGGTACAACCAGCCGATCGTGTCGATGTTCTCGACTTCGAGCAAAGATCTTGATCCGTACCCCACTCAACAGCTAGGCCTTCACTCAGGCCAAGCCCCCCCTCAAGTCGTCCATTATCACGGACAGCGGGGAGGGAGCCAAGCGAACACGCCAACAATCTCCCAGCATCAAGATGCAGGACCACTGAGAAGAGAGAGTCAGGACGCGAAGAGGGCGGATGCCAACACGACACCGGTTCAAGAAAAGCCAAGCGCCGCGGTTGGGGAAGAAAAGAGTGGCGAGGATGCCATGGATGAGGACCGGTGACACGATCTAGGGATCCAAGGAGAGATTTATCACGCTTGAAGATGCTCATGACTCGATGTCTTCTGACGGGATGTGTGTGGATATACCAATAAGTACTGGATGGGTTCGATACAAGACGACTTACGACGACGAACCCGGATGCGAGAGTGCCACCAAACCCCCAGCCTTTCGAATTAGCCCGGCCTTGGATGTCATTGCCACCTGGAATATCTGCGGAGGATCTGAGCCGAACAAGATGTGCCATTGCATGACAGACAAGGACATGAGGACATGCGCAACGGGGATGGAGAATTCACCGTGGAGAGACTGAAACCAGTGCCATTTATAGTGGCATAATACGAAGAGGAAGGTGAGAAAGAAGCGGTCGATGAGGAAATGAGGAAGTGATGAGGCAAAGTGCTTGATGAAGCAAGGAGGGGACAGCGTGTTTAGATTTATATGAGGGAAGAGAGACGCTGTGCAAGGTTTACTGCGCAAGCTGGGCTTTAATTCAACATGAGGTGTTGGTTGATACCCTTGCCCGGCGTCCACGCTATCATGTCGTGTACCCTCGTGATTTTCTTGTCCGAAGCTCACTGGAGATATCACTATTGGTGGAATAAGCGCATTGTACGCCACTCGACGGCTATGGCTTCTATTGCGTTCTCGCTCGATCGCCTTGTTTTACCTGCCTTGAGCTTTTGAATATGTGCTGACATGGCCAAGTGAGCTTCGTTATGGGAACAACCACGCGTATAGCATAATTAAAGGCACCTTAGGCAGACCGATGACAGTTACTATGTATGACACTGAGTTGTGTTCTTCTTTTATCAACGTCTGAGAGCTCTCGGGTCGAGCTTCGTGTCTTACGTGCACACCTGGGGTACTGAAGGCTGACGTGCGTGCGGATGGGAATCCGGGGCCCCGACGAGTAAGCATTTCCAGGGCCTAAGTTAGTTACGGTATACATGCTAGGCCGAGACATGACTGACTGCCTTACCTACATGAACTACTTCGTACAGAACTCCGCTTCCCGCTTTTGATTACCAATCTGAAATAAAATGGCCTTCTAATCCATTGCGTCCATCCCCGCCGACCAAGTGTCTTTATATCCGGGTTTCCGAGGTCGGCAGCGTTCGGGTCGCGGTTTCTGAGGGCTCCGCTGCATCACGTGAGGCGGTAACGTCATCACTCGCCAGGATTCGGAGCGCCGAACTGCGAAATAACTAAGTTCTAGCACGTCTGCGAGTCTGCAACCAGCTTCCTCTGCGTCCATCCCCGCTACAACACCTTCATCTCTCTGGCCAATTAGTTCAATTGACCTCCAGTCAGGTAGTCCGAACTCAAAAAACATGTTTTCCAGAACTATCCGCGCGGCTCAGCCGCTCAAGAAGGTAAGCCACCGTCGCTATCTATCCATCGAACCACGGGAGGGTCGCATTGGCATCCCGCCGCCGCATTTCTTCCGCGCTATAGATCGCATGACATCCAGTTGCTAACTCGTCGCTCAGCAAATCCGCCGCTATGCCACTGAGGCCGGCGCCGGGGGCGGTTCCAACGCTCTCCTGTACGTGGCTGGCGCCGCCGGTCTGGCTGGAGCTGGTTACTGGTATTTCAGCGGATCGCCCGCGGCTGTGGCCGAGGTGAAGAAGGCGGTGGCTGCTGAGCCCAAGAAGGCCTTCCTTGGAGGCGAACAAGGCTGGCTCTCTCTGAAGCTGTCTGAGGTCGAGGTCGTCAACCACAACACGAAGCGTCTCCGCTTTGAGCTGCCCGAGAGCGACCAGGTCTCCGGCCTGCCCGTCACCAGCGCTATCCTCACCAAGTTCAAGGCCGAGGGCGCCGAGAAGCCTACTCTCCGACCCTACACCCCTACCAGCGATGAGGGTACGTTCTACAGGCACTCCATTCATCTGTTGCCTCTAACAATGTCTTCCAGACGAGCAGGGCTTCCTTGACCTCGTCATCAAGAAGTACCCCGACGGTCCCATGAGCTCCCACATCCACAGCTTGACTCCTGGCCAGACCCTCGACATCAAGGGCCCTCTGCCCAAGTACCCCTGGTCAGCCAACAAGCACGACCATGTCGCGCTCGTCGCCGGCGGCACTGGCATCACCCCTATGTACCAGCTCATCCGCGGCATCTTCAAGAACCCCGAGGACAAGACCAAGGTCACCCTGATCTTCGGCAACGTCACCGAGGAGGACATTCTTCTCAAGAAGAAGTTCGATGAGCTCGAGAACACCTACCCCCAGCGTTTCCGTGCCTTCTACGTCCTGGACAAGCCCCCGGCCAACTGGACTGGCAACAGCGGCTTCATCACCAAGGATCTCCTGAAGACTGTGCTCCCTGAGCCCAAGAGCGACAACATCAAGGTCTTTGTTTGCGGTCCTCCCGGTCTGATGAACGCCATCTCTGGCAACAAGGTCAGCCCCAAGGACCAGGGCGAGCTTACCGGCGCCCTTAAGGAGCTCGGCTACACATCCGAGCAGGTGTTCAAGTTCTAAACAAATAACGATATTTGCCTTGTCGAAACTTAGAACAGAAGTCGTGTACGATTTGCTCATAGATTTTAGATAAATGAGCCGGGAAGGCATCAATAGAATTGATACCAGGAGATTTGACGAACCAAACAGAAAGGAGCGCCACATTGACAAACTCATACTTGGATCGCCCAGCGGAAGGTCCCGGGTAAGGCAAGTTGCATACTTGACATCCGATCGGCCTAGGGTGAGAGGCAGTCTTTGAGATGCTGTGGTAGATGGCAGTATGCAAGGCCAAGGTCCGGTATTAACATGAATGTTCCAAGTATATATACTTGAGTGGTTGATGAAATTGCAGGTGGCAACAATCACCCAGCATGGCATACCACGTTTGATAGTTGCTATTGTGGGTTGCTCTGTGCAAACTTCCCAACTGTCTCAGATTTGGATACCTCACCCGATTTCCTCCTTTTTTTTCTTTTTTGGTTTTCAGCCTCCTTGAGCAGAGGGATGCAAGGCGGAGAGCCTGCTGCTGCGCTGGTTGGTTTGTCTCAACGCCACGACATGGATCGCGAGACTGGGCTAGCCGGCGTTTGGGATTCTCAGCATACCACAGAGAAAGCGGGAGAGCGGCTGGCACTCGATACGATAACACAAGACCAATGTGAAGCTACATTCTGACTTCTTCATTCTGCACTCGAGAATTATGTGTTGTGTTTTTGGTGGCCGGTTTAGTCTTATACGGCGCTTCTCAAGTCGGTATCGGTGACGACCCGCGTTCTAAAACACCTAGCGCCCGGCCCGTCGATCTGGGCAATCTAGATTCGAACTGGAGGGCCTTCGTGTTCGTGCCTGGAGGAGCTAAGATGGCTGTCTCGACGCCTCGCTTCTTTTACAGGGAGCGTGTTTGAAGGGCAGGCCGGGGGGGTTGCTTGAGACGGCCGGCCTCCTGCAGTCTTCCCTTTCGTGGTCTTTCGTTTCTCCTTTTTAATTCTTCAGTTCATTTGCGTCTGTTGCCGTTCACGAAGTACCTTATCTGTCTCTCGGTGCTGTGCGTTGAAGTCGAGACAGCGAAACTCATTCAACGATAACAGCATCATTACGCACCACGAACAACGACAAAGCCATGATCGCCATGGCTCAAAGCTCAGATCGGCCCGAAGGGAAGCGACACATCCCAGACTATCCCTCAGGCTTCATTATTCTACGCGTCTTCCAATTCGTGTTCAGCATCGTCATCCTCGGCCTCATCTCCTACACGGTCTATATCCTCACCTTCTCGGCCAACTGTCTGATGCTCTTTACGGTGAGTCCTTGCCATCTCTACAGTCACGAGGACTTCGTGGAGGAAAGGCCTCCGGCATACTATCGGAACTGACTGTCTTCCCGTAGTCCATTGCTTCGGTGATCATCACGCTGTGGATGGTCCTCGCCCATTCATGCGCGCCCAAGCTCTACAACTCCTGGGCCGTGCTCGCACTGGACATCTTCCTCCTCGTCTTCTGGATCATCTCGTTCGCCCTTCTCACGGACCAGACGGTCTTCTTCTGGAGCGTTACGTCTGGCTATTGTGATTACTACACCTGTTACTACGGCTCGTTATCGGGAAGCGCCCTTGTCTACGGGGCCATCCTCGCTACTGCATGCGGTCTCGGTGCTCTTGAGTTGTAAGTCATCGTAGAGCTGTGTTTGAGTTCTGTGTAGATCTTGGCTAATCATCCTCTCTTGCAGCATCTTCTTCTTCATCTCCCTCGTAATGCACAGCATCGCCCTCTACCGCCACCGCCGGACCGGGCTTCACAGCAATCCCGTCCCTGTCGACGCTGGCGTGTTGTCTCAGTCGGACCAAGACCAAATGCCATCCCATACCAAGTCCCAGTTGCCTCCCCAAACGCAGCCCCAGATGCAACAACAAGTACAACCCCAGGCACAATACCAAGCGCAACAGCAGACACAGCCCCGGCGAACCATCAACTACCAACCCTTTCCGCATTTTGAGCTTCCCGCCGGGCAGAACGCCTACAGCCAAGTCTCGCCTCAGCAGTCTCCCCAGAAGCAGACGGCTTCCGTGTCTGCCCAATCTCATTCCCAAGGCCAGCCTCCGCACTTCCCGGCTCAACATCCCGTTCCGCCCCAGTTCCATACCCGGTCTCCGCCGCCGTTGACATCTCATCCAGTCGGTGGCTTCGTCCATCAGCCTCGTATAGTCCAGCAAGCTCCTCCGCCACCTCAACAGGCCACACACCAACCTCCCACCCGCGGACAGTCTCCCCCGAGGTCCTACCAGTAGACGGCGCGATGGACAAGGTACGAATATACGAAGCAAAGACACAGACGGAGCTTTAATCGGTGTCAATTTGGGTTACTTTTTCCATTGCTATGGTTTACAGGCAGCAACGAAGGCGTTCGGTGGCAAACTGGGATATATGGTCTATGAGAAACGCATGTCTTTTTGTCGCTAAATTACGCGGAGATCAACATTCTATAGTTTCCAAAATATTTCAAGCAGATGGGTGTCAGCCTGTATGCCCCTTAAGCCCAGCTCGTCGGCCACTCTTTCTTCTTCAAACTACTCTACTCGAGACTGCTGATGGCATTGGTAATGCAGGTCTCGATGATGCCAGCCCACTTGATGCCGTTGACATAGTCCTTGGCATCGATGCTCTCGACCAAGCCAGGGAAAACAGCTATGCTCATGTTAGTTAGAGTCCAGGGCGAACTTTGGTTTTGATCACGTACCTCCAGCGTAGCCAGTCCAAAGACCAGGAGCAAACACCACATGCTTGAACCAGCTCCTTCCATCGAGACCTCCTTCAAACAAGAAACTTCTCTCCAAGAATTTGTACTGCTTGTTGACTTTGGCAATGGTGAACCCAAGCCGAATCTTATCAATAATGTTCCACCACGGAATGCCGTCCTGGAGCTTGCGCGCAGCCTCCGCAGCTTGGTCGTCGAGCTCGCCAGCCTTCACATAAAGCTGAGTCAGCGAGCCTCGGATGTCGCTGAGTCTCTTTTTGAAGGCATCTTCACTTCCCACCACGGTGTCAGATGTGACGCTGGCACGAAGGGTGAACATCTCGTCGTCGCTGAGAGGCTCAGAAGCAGGCGCAAATTTTGCCTCAACCTTGTTCAAATAGTCGAGGAGAGAACCGGCATACTCGGTGGCACTGAAGGGGATGACAACAGTGTCGACCAACTTGGCAATCGTCAAGCCTAGGATTTGAGCCATAGTCTTGTGGTACTTGAATCCACGATCGCCGAACTCGCTCATCCAATAAAAGCTGTCATAATTGCTGTGGTAGTGGTAAACCGCGCTTTGGGCATCGTCCTTGAAGCCCATGTCAATGCAAGGAATACCGGCGTAGTCCTGGAAGGCGGTAAAGTCGCTACCACTACCCATCGTAGCAATCTTGCCGTCCCAAAGATCACCGACGGTCTGTCCCTTGACAGTTTGGTTGGGAGACGGGACCAGGCTAGTGACATCCCGGAGGACCTGGTTCAGAACAGGAGCTGCAGAGGCTCGGAATCGAGGTCCATCGACACCGACGTCAACGTTGATGTAGGCCACACTGGCGTCTGAGAGCCACGGTAGATACTCCTCAACCCACTCGGTGGATCCTATGAGCGAGTACTCTTCTCCGTCCCAGCTGGCAAAGACAATGGTTCGGAAAGGCTTCCAGCCTGCCTCGAGGGCCTTACCTACTCCACGAATTACCTCGTTCAAGACCGCGGAACCGCTGTTAGGGTCACCCGCGCCGCCAACAATCCATGCATCTCGGTGGTTTCCGACAACAATAACTTCGTTGGGAACGGTTCCGTTCACGATTCCGATAACATCCCAGAGGGGAGTGGTGACATATTTTTGCTCATTGAAGAGGTTGATGACGACGTTGTCTGGGGTAGGCCCGATGTTGTACTTGACGCCCTTGTAGCCCAGCCCAAGGTTCTTGTTCCAGAATTCGTTAAAGTCAGAGGACTTGGGGCCGTGACCGTTGAGTGCCTTGAGAATAGGGAGCGCATCTGCATATGAAATGGGGATTGAGGGAATGGATGGGGTGGCATCATCCACAGGAGCCCGAGGCGCCCCGGGCTTGGATGGATAGCCAGGAGTAGATCTAAACAAGTCGGTAAGTTGATGATCACTTGAGATATTAACCTGGGAGCTTACGGATCACCCGGGCGAATGCTCAGGAATTCAGCGCTTCCACGCTGGACGCTGCTGGGGTTTCTCGCGGGGCCTTCAGGATAAGGCTTGTACCCATTCTCTTCAGTTCTCTCACCATCGTCACCGGGGTCGCTGTAAATCAAGCATCCAATCATGCCCAATTCCTGGGCGCGCTTCACTTTGAGGCCACGGAAGATGCCGCCGTATCTGACGATGGCAATTTTGCCTTCGAGCTCAACACCAACGTCGACGAGATCCTCGAAGTCCTTGTAGGTACCATAGTTGACGTAAATGAAGGGCGCCGTAACGTTGCCGCTGGCGGAGTAGCCGTGGAAGGTCGGGATTCTGTTCTCGGCGGAGGAGGTGGGATCCTCTTCGATGATATCTTCCTCGAGGGATGCCTTGAAAGCCACCTTCCAATCCGTGGCATTCTCAGGCTTCTCCAGTACTGAGACGCTTGCGTCAACGGGGTAGTTAATGTAGACATCGTAGGAGACGATTTCAGACTTGACTCCCCACTCCTCCCAACGGTCCTTCGTCCACTCTGCCTGAAACAATGTTAGCTTTGGATCATTGCCATCGTATCTGTTGGTCATTACCTGAGAGAAATTTTTGCCAGCAAGGTGAGCACCAGAGGTGTAATAACGACTCCATTCTTCGGCCTTTTCAGGGGATGGGGTGTCAAAGAGGATGGCCTGCACAGCCTCGGGGCTCAAGCCTTTGCGGCGTGAAGAGTAGCGGTCATTCTGGCCATGGTGGTGATGGAGCGGCCAGCTGAAGAAAGTCTGGAAGGCAAAGGTTGTAAAGCCGCAGATGAGAATAGCGCTAGAGGCTACGGTGAAGAAACGGCGGTACGTGTGGTGCGGATACCTCCGTCGTGGAGGTCCGACGGGGACGTTCTGTATGAGAGGAGTCCGCTCGTTGGCCATTTTCTCTGGTGAGGGAACGCTAAAGGAACAAGGTGTGTCAGTACAGAAAGTCGAACCATTTTCCATTTCCACAGCAAACTCATGCGGAGTACCGCGGTGCTACGAAATGAGGCTGAGGCTAAGGCAGACCACATGTGTCCGTCTAGGCTGTAGCCACATGCATGTGCGTAGACTGAGGCAAGGGAGGCAGACTCACGGCCGACTCATAGTGGGAGAGTAGCCCGGAACTGAGCAGTGCGCAATGGACTCGGTGAACCGTCGTCTAAAAATGGCGCTTGAGATTGTTGCTCGTATGCGAGTTGAGGACTTGAAGTGGCGGTTTGGCGGAGGGAGGAGTCGACGTTGAAGTCAAAGACGTGATGGCATTGGCGATGACGTTTGTTGCGGCAGGGAGCTTATCTGCCAATCAGACGTCGTGTCGCTGTCTCCGCATCGCACTACGCAGCTGCCTTCTCCGAGTGGGATGTCACCACGCCACGCTTTACCAGCCACAGCGGAACTACAAATACACACTGTGGCACAGTTACATTTCACATCAGCGGTGGTGCAGGATCACGCACGCCGGGTTTGACAGGGTTGCAGGACTGGATCAATGAAAGGGCGGACCGGATAACTGATTTGACTAGGAGAGTTTAGCCACTTATGTATGATCGACGTGCATAAAACAGTGCTGATCTGTGCAGCGACGCAGCCACATCAACAGGTCCGATGGTCCCGTGTCCGATATAAGGGAGGGAGCTTGGGACGGGATGACGGGTGAGGGTTCTGTTACATATTCGCATCCGCATGTATAGAACTGTCGTGGGTGTAAGCGCAGAATCGTCCTCCGTCATCCGGGCTGGAAGTTGGGAGAAGAGAAGACAAGGAGGAACCGGATTGGCCTAGTCAATGGCTTAATGCATCGCTTCCGGGCCGGGGAGAACTACTTCCCCCCCACCAGCTTCGTGGAGGTGGAGGAAGTGGAGGAGGAGGCGGCGGGGGGCGTTCGTTAGGCCAAGGTGTGGTGGGAGGGATCCTGGAATTGTTCAGATAGTTGGCCCACCCTCAGCGCAAAATTGAACTTTTTGGCCTGGAGAGGAGCTCCGCTTTCGGCAGAAGGCTGACTGACAGGGCGCCCTTTTGTCTGTCAGTTGACTCGACTTGCTAGTTGAGTGTGGTGGTACGCCGACGGTTCAGAGACACCAGAGAGCCATGCATGCATCTTCATGTTCCCTCTGTTTTCTCCTGTCTCACCTGAACAACCGCCTTCGTCCGCCCGCTTCGTACGGATCAGTTTACTGCGTATTTGACTTACTCGGTCAAAACCGAAGCGCGTCACGGCCGATATGCGGATGCGGTTGCCGGTGGACCATGCCCGTGCCCATGCCCTGGTCCACTACGGCCCATGCGAGATGCCCGTGCCCGTGACCGCTGATCCCGGCCTGCAGCCGCGCAAACCCCCGCCATCAACCTGAGAACCTCGTCGAAATACGGACGAGACGTAGTACTCAGCTCTCAAACCAGTCAAGAGTTCCTGCCAGTCAGCCCAATCAACGTTGCTCGAGCAAGTCACTGAAGTGCACTCTCCAATCAAGCGCCCTGCTCCGCGACAAGGCGCCCTGGGAAGCTTGAGGCCCTCTTCACTCCTCCACCAGAAAAGACATCGTCAACCTCCGCTCTCCCCCTGCAACGTCTCACAGAAGCCTACACACTACAGTAGGTCATGCAGATGGCTTGGATCGAAGTGGATCTCGTTGCAAGTGCACATTTCTCGCTGCACTCTGCACGGCAAGTGAGCCCGCCTCCAAACAGCCCAGCTACCAGCCAACCGCCACACCGGATTAATAACTTCCTCTCTCCTCGCCCTCTTCACAATTCTGCTTTTCTTCTTCCTCTCCGCTCCATTTTCAACCTGTCAGCCTGGAACTCTCGGCCTGTGTGTCTTTTTTTATTTTACTTCCAGGTCTAAACATCGTTATTCCTCCTACCGTCTTCTTCACCATTCTCATCATCGTGTAAAACGCTTGCTGCCATCGTTCTCCAAATAAGAATTTTCTCTCGCCTGCCCGCTTGCCTGCAGTTCACCCGGTGCCCCACCCCATCCTACTTGCGCCATCGAGTCACGACACAATGGCTACCAAATCATCGCGTCCAAGGCCCAAGCTGCCGTCCAAGCAGCTGGCCATTCTGGGTAAGAATAATCAACTTTTTTGCTATACCCAAATCTCCACCGTCCAAGTGGTTTTGTGCTGGCGCCGCGGTATGCGGGCGTCATGACCCTTGCCACTCTTTTTTTTGGCGTCACAACTCGACGTGAACCGTTCCGCTTGGGAACCACCTTATTTTGCGTCGATAGTGTTCTGCCTTTCTCTCTGCCTTTGTCCACACTGTATGCCTGTTTGTTTCGTCTGTCTGTCGTTGCCTCCGCCGTGGATGTCCCGTTTCGTGTCGCCCGACGCTTCCATGTCCCACGCCTCGTCCCGGACAGACATAACCTAAGACAAAATGACTACATCAGCAATAATACGAGCAATGGCAGCAGACACACTTCAGCTATAAACCACCATCTTGGTCAACAGGTACCTTCCACACGGTCCAACGCCCAATGCTAACTTGGGACACAGCCGTTGCCAGAGTCGCTGAGCCCATGGCTTACACCTCCGTCTTCCCATACTTGCCCGACATGATCAAGAGCTTCGGAGTCGAGCAGAACAAGGTCGCCCAATGGGCCGGCCTCACCTCTGGAGTCTTCTCCATCTCCCAGAGCATCACCGCCGTTGCTTGGGGTAAAGCCTCCGATACCTACGGCCGGAAGCCCACCATCATCATCGGCTTGCTCGGTACTATGGTTTGCTTTGTAGTATGGGGCATGTCCACTAGCTTGCCCATGGCTATTACTGTTCGAGCTATTCAAGGCGGAGGCAACGGAAACGGTATGTCGAGAAACTAATGACTACTGCAATACCCACTAATCCATCTTCTAGTTGGAATCATCAGAACCATGGTTGCCGAGATGGTGCCAGAGAAGGAACTTCAACCGAGAGCCTTCTCCATCATGCCCTTGGTCTGGAGCATTGGCTCCGTCATTGGCCCTATCTTCGGAGGCTTCTTTGCCGAGCCTGCCAAGCAGTACCCTAGTATCTTCGGCGACATCGAGTACTTCAAGCGCTTTCCCTTTGCCCTGCCTAACCTAGTCCTAACCATCTTCTTTCTCATCTCTGCCGCCTGCGCGACCCTGTTTCTCCATGTACGCACTCTTCCTAGTTTTTAGTATGAACGTCACTAACATCACCCAGGAAACTCTTCCGAGCAAGCGCGGTCATCAAGACTGGGGTCTGCTCGTTGGCCAGCGCCTCACCCGAACTCTCAGGCGTAAACCAGCCCCTGTGTCCTCCCGCCGACGCTCTTTCGTTGATGGCGAGGCCACCGCTCCTCTTCTACCTAACAAGGTTGTGCTGAAGAAGCATGCCGAGGAGCCTGCTCACTCCAGCATGACGCATGTCTTCACTTATCAGACTGTCGTCAACCTCGTCGTTTACGCATTCTTAGCTTTCCACTCCGTTGCTTACGACCAAATCCTCACTGTCTTCCTAAACTACCCGGTCATTGAGAAAACCCCTGAGAACTTCCAGGCTCCATTTTACTTTTCTGGCGGGTTCGGGCTTTCGTCAGGAGAGATTGGTACCATGTTCACACTCTATGGCGTCGTTTGCGGTATTATTCAGTTCGTCGTCTACCCCCCGCTTGTTACGCGCTTTGGAGTTTTGAAGTGCTTCAGAGTCTGCTGTAAGTCCTTCCTCTCGTTCTGAACCAAGCCCATAAAAAGCTAATATTGTCTAGCCCTTATCATGCCTATTGCTTACTTCTTGACCCCCTACTGCGTACTCTTTGAGAGTTCGCATGCTCGCTTAGGCGCCCTTCTTGCCGTTATGTTCGTCAAGGGTGCTGCCATTATTGTTGCCTTTCCCTCCACCACCATCCTCCTCACCAACTCGTGCAGCTCGCTACGTGTCCTCGGTACCTTGAACGGGTTTGCCACCACCTTCAGCGGTATTGGCCGGGCACTGGGTCCCGCATCTGCTGGCGCGGTCTTCACTTGGGGTGCCGACCATGGCTATGTGGTAGCTTCTTGGTTCTACCTCATGGCGTTTGCCCTTGTAGGAGCTATCCCAGTGTTTTTGATTGTCGAGGGTGATGGTCCCTCAGCTTCGGTGGAAAGCAGTGATGCTGAGGATAGTGACTCATCGGCATCGACTTCGCTCCTGATACCGGATGACTCTGCTGTGCTGGACAACTCGGACTCGGAAGCTGAAACGCTCAGAGGACAGTCGCAAAGCCAGGACTATGGTACCATAAAGAGTACAAGAACTTGAATGGATGCAGTCAGAGGGAATAGATACGCTCTGGTTGCGTCGGATGGTTATGGTTGACGCATGGGGGATTGAGAGCTACTTAATCATGGCATGACGATTCAGCACAGCATGAGGGCATGATAGGCGTTGCATACACGCGGAACGGTGCTTAGAGTACTATAACGGCCAAGAGAGGGGGTAATAAAAGTGTGTTTTTGCGTTTTATATAATAACATGACATCGTCACCATTTTGACGAGCTCCATAACGAATGATTGGGAAACCAGTGCTGTTTCCCGCCCAGTTATATACAGTCCATGTCCCCCCATACCTTCCATCCCACGCTTTCCATCCAATTTCATAAAGCAAGCCCGTACAAAGAAAACAATCCTAATATCGCCAAAAAAAATTGACAACAGAAATATGGCCATGCACCGCCTCCCATAATGTGTATGCTCTATTCCGGGAGAACCATGACCTTGCCCAAATATTCCAACCAACGAGCCATGCCGCCCGTCGTCCCGATTTCCCAACGCCGTCGCAATGCCGCCAGATTCGTGCTGCCGTGGTGCCGTCCGTACAAAAGGGAAAGAAGATATATGGGTACACACAACACTTGGGCTGCCGACTTGAGGAGTCTTTCCCATCGACTTGTGCCTGATGTTATGTTTGTTGCCGGGGAGAGCAAGGGCATATTGCCAACGCCTATCTCTCGTCTACCGGCGAATTCATGCCGTGCTTGGCATGATGCTTTATTACCCGTCACGGCTTCCGTTAGACCGGAGCCTGGGACGGAGCGACGCCCGAGTTGGACCCGTCCGTTCGACGTAGTAATCTAAACGTATGGCGAGCCCACACCTCGGGCGCCGCGGGCGAGGAAGCCCTCCCGCTGGTGCCACTGCCAGTCTTCGTGGCCCGGTTGCTGCAGATGCGGCGGGTGAGGCTGCGGCTGCGGCTGCGGCTGCTGGCGAGGGCGGGGCTCGGTGGGATAGTAATCGTCCCTGTCTCTCTCGGCGCGGCCATCCCACCGGCGCCAGGGACTGCTTGCGCGCATCGTCGTCTTCCACTCCTCCTCGGCGCCGTGGTCGCGCTCGTGCTCGTATCCGCGCTCGTCGTGCTCGCGGAACCGCTCCAGGTCCGCCTCCATCTCCCCCAGCCGCAAGTACCCGCGGCCGACCCAGGCGTCAATGGTCTCGGCGATCTGGCGGAAGCCTTCGGTGTGGCCGCCGCAGCGCCCGGCCTTGAGCCCGCACGTCACGAACAGGTAGCTGTGGATCATCTCGTGCAAGAAGGTCGAGATGAGCAGCCGGCGGTTGTACTTGGTGTCCTTGAGAATGGGCGACGACAGCACGATGAGCGTCTCGTAGGGGCGGCGGCACTCGTGGCCGGGGTCGCGTCGACGGCGGCACTCGGGCTCCGGTTCACGCCGTCGCCGTTCGTGCTCGGGTTCGCGCCGCCGTCGCAGCGCCGTGGTGCCGACGATGTGCGCCTGGTACTGCGCGCTGGCTGGGTGGCTCCAGTCCCAGGTGACGAGGCCGGTCAGACGGTTGGCGAAGAAGAGCTCGTTGGCGGCGGAGAAGATGCTGCGCAGGGCCTGGTTGTCCAGTTCCCAGACCGGGGCGCCGCTGCCGGACTTCGGGTTGATGAGGGCCTTCAAGATGCGGCCGTGCTGCGAGCTCGCACGGCGGCGGCGGGTCAGGCCGGCGACATGATCGCGGACAAGGCGGGCGGCCTCGAGATCGCTGCGGAAACACGCGGATTCGTCGTCGTCCGGGCCGAGGCTGGCGAGGGAGTGCTGCGAGGTGTCGGACGAGATGGAGAGGCCCGACTGGGTGCGCTCCATGGCGCAGGCTGCGGGCGGGGGGCCGCCGGGGCCGGGCGGTGGGAGCACGGGGCCCATGTCGGCGGCGGGGCAGGGGCCGGGGCCGGGGCCGGGGCCGAAGCCAAGGGGGGAGATGGCGGGGATTT
>WPDF01000097.1:0-156926 GCA_019137265.1 Neonectria coccinea
TAAATAAAGGTAAAGAACTTAAGCTTTAAGCTTAAAGAGCTCTCTTTCTCTTATCTTTCTATAAGAAGGGAAGAATCTCTCTATAAAATAAAATAAAAAAACTTCTCTCTTTAATCTATATTAATAGTTAATATTCTCTATATTAATATTAATTTCTCTCTATCTTAATATTAATATCTTTCCCTAAAAACTCTATCCCCTTCTAACTATCCTTTTTATCCTATTAAATCCCTACTAATAACCTACTAGCCTATTTATCTAAGGACCCCCGCTATAATATTAAGGTATAGTAAGCCCTAATATAATAGACTATAGTTAATTATATAACCTATATATAGATTATAGAGTAACCTAATAGCTATAAAGTTAACCCTTTATATACTTATAGTAATTATAGACTTATAGTAAGGGCCTAATATTAGTATTTAAGCTTTCCCTTAAGGTAGTTAATATATAGTCCCTAAAGTAGTTTATAATAGAGGAAGAGTCTAAGAAATCTATATAACTCCTTAGGTATAATTATTAGGTCCTTAAGTTAAATCTATATTCAGTTTATTATATATTTCTAGGTAAAATATATAAATACTATTTTATTCAGTTCTTAGGCTATCCTATTAGTTTTAGCCTAATTATTATATATCTCTTAGGTAGCCTTAAGCTAGGCTTAAGTCTCCTTTATATTATATCTAAATGCTAATAGATTAGTATTATCTATAAATCCTACTATTAATATCCCTTAGGTACTCTTTAGGGCCTTATAAAGGCTAAAGATAAAAAGAATAAATAAAATAAGTAATAAAGAGGATCCTTAAGGGATACCTACCTAGACTTTAATAGGGTTAAAGATTTAACTATTAAATTAAAAGTATACTATTTATACTATAAGGTAATTATTAAGCTATATAAGGAGCTATTTAGGAAAGTTTATTTATTATAGGATTATAATAAGTTATTTATAATCTACCTTATTAAAAGCCTTTATAAAATCTAAATAAAGGAGAAAGATAAGGCTATATTAGCTCTAAGCTATATATATTACTTTTATAATAAATACTAATATAAGTTCTATAGATTTCCTTAGTTTATTACTTATCTACCCTAAAGGTAATAACCCCTTTACTTTTATTATAATTATAATATACTAACTAATAATTATTTTAATAATCTTACTAATTATATTAAGTAAGGAAATTAACTACTAGCCTAATATAGTTTATTATTATACTAGGGTTTTATAAGCTTTTAGAGTAACTATAGTAGTTATAATATAAAAATAGGTTAGAAAGTAATTAATTATAATACTTATATTTACTATTTTAATAAGTACTAATATAAATAGCTTACTATATACTTTAAGGAAGCTAGTAAGAATTCTATCTTTACTTAAAGCCTTTTATAATCTAATTTTACTAAAGGCTTTACTAATCTTACTAAGGATAATTCTAGGATATATTAAGCCTAACTTAGGTTCTAGTAATCTAAATAAAGAAAGGGGAGAGAGATTAGTATTATTAGCCTAAAGCTTAAGGAATAATTTCTTTATAAGGATCTTAGTTTTATCTATATAGAGCATTATTAACTTAAGGTAGTCTAGCTAGGTAAGAAGAGAGAGCTATAGTAAGACTATAATAGTATTACTATATAGCCTAGCCTATCTTTCTATCTTCTAGAATTATATAATATTATATCTTAGGAGGTTAATTAAGAGTTCTCTCTAATAAGAGTATTAAGTATTTTTTATATAATAATCCTACTATACTTATATATTAGCTAAGGTATATTAGTCTAATAGTTAGCTAGTTTATTAGGCTTTATATTAGGCTTATTTAAGCTTTTTAGTTACTTTAGCTATTTTACTATTCTACTATAGGTTATAATAGGGTTTAGGTTTCTTCTACTTTAGGGTTATAAATTAAGTAATCGCTTTAAATTACTATATAAGCTAATTAATTACTTTATTAAGAGCTTTAGTAGAAAATATTATACCCTAGGTCTATCTTAGGTAGACTATTACTTTATTAATAGCTATCTATTAGTTAGTTTTCTTCTAGTTATATCTAGGGTTTAATTCTAAAACTAGCTCTTCTAGAGTAGATAACTAGCTATAATATAGATATACTATAGGAAATAGTTAAATCCCTTTAGGTTATAATTTATTCCTTTATATATTATATATATAGCTTTTATAGCTTAGGCTAAATTAAGAGTACTATTATAATAACTTTAAGTTAATCTAGTAACTATACTATAAAGTATAAAAAGGCTAATATAAAGGTATAATACTTCTATTAGTAAGGTATTATTATTTTAATCTATCTAACTAAAGTAATCCTATATTAAGTAGTAAAGATTAAAGTTACTAATAAGTAGTATATAATTAGTTAATATAGTACTAATTAGGGTTTATAATATAAATAAGTTATCTTTACTATTTAAAGGATTATAAAGAGTAATAATTTAATATTAAGTTTTTATAAAGATAATACTAGCCTAATCTTCCTTAGCCTTTAATATTTATAACTTAGGTTTATATTACTTATTAATATATATAACTATATATTTACTATAGTAAACTATATAATAATTATATCTTTTAAGGTAAACTAAAGATTTTATTTTAAAGTTTATATTTAGCTTAAAAAGTATAATTATATTATAATTACTATAGGCCTATAGGGTAATATAGGTAAGGATAGGCTATTAATTTATATTCTAAAAGAGTATAAGTATTAATTAGTATCTTTAGGGGAGAGTAATAATAAAGATATAAAAGTAAATAATAAAAGAGGGGATAATATAAATAGAGTATAAGCTTAAGTTAAGAACTAATTAAAGGATATTTAGTATTATTTATTTATTAAGCCTAAAGGTCTTTTAAGCTTTTTAGCTATATTAAGGGCCCTTAGGAGCTAGGCTATTAGAGGGGGGTAATAGAAGATTCTAACTTTCTAAGGGCTTAACTACTTTATATTCCTAAAAACGAAAAGATCTATTAGGGTAGCTTTCTTTAGCTTACGCTTAGTATATAGCTATAATAGGGTAGTTTTAGCTTTAAGTAGAGTACTCTCCTTTATAGAGAATATAGTTTAGTAGGATTTTATTATACTCTATTAAGTAGTCTTCCCTACTAGGATATAAGATACTTTTATAGTACCTATAGGTTAGATTTAATTTCTAGTTCTAGGCGAAATGCCTAAACTTAAAGTAATTATAGTATTAAGTAGGTTAAAATCCCTTATTAAAGGGTTTATAATTATATAGTTATAAATTAAGTAGTAAGCTATTATTATAAAGGCAATTAGCTTTCTTAATAGAGCTAATATTTAAGGTAATTTATTCTTTAAGAGATATATTATAGTTATATAAGGTATTAACTTTATAAGAGGTATATATTCATATAAAGATATAAAGATATAGGTTTAGACTATAATTTAGACTTATTTAAGAAGAGTAAAAAGGATAATTCTAGTAATAGTATTATAAGTATTAATTTTAAGGTTATCTATTAGTATTCTAATTAATTCTATAGTAGGTTTATTACTTTTATTTTATATATACTAATTAATTCCTATTAAGGGGTTATATTAGCTTTATTTAAGGCTATATACCCTTAAATTAATAGCTATTAGTAGCGTATTAGCGCTATTATTATAGCCTTAATATACTATTAAGTTATGGGTAATATGTATATAAGGATTCTAATTCTAGTATTAGAATGTATTTTAGAGGTAGATTAAAGCTATAGTAAGTAGAAACTAAAAAGTAGGAAAGAAGTTATCTTAATATTATTATTATAATATATATAATAAGTAGATTAAGTAAAATAAAGAATATTAAGGTTATAATCTTATATATTATTCCCTTTTTCCCCTTAAGGAAAGCTATTTACTATAAGATTTATACTAACTATAAGCTAAGCCTAATATAGAAATA
Organism: Neonectria coccinea; assembly: GCA_019137265.1. NCBI lineage: Eukaryota > Fungi > Ascomycota > Sordariomycetes > Hypocreales > Nectriaceae > Neonectria > Neonectria coccinea. The sequence goes on from WPDF01000097.1 coordinate 3,934, forward strand.
ATCTATAATTAGTTTAAAGACCTTATTATTAAGACTAAAAATAAACTTAAAGTAATTATCCTAATAGTTACTTTCCCCTTAGTATAAAAAATAATAATAATCTTAATTAATACTATAATAAGCTATACTTAATATATAAATCTCAAGATTTTAATCTTATTTACCCTTATAGAAATAATTATACTTATTTATTCTTATAGAAATAATTATACTTATTTTTAAAAGAATAATCTTAATTACCTTTTAGAAAATACTTACTAAAGATTTAACTTAAGTTTAAATTACTTATAATAAGAAAATACTTTAATTCTTTATAATATTACTATTTAAGATAATTTTTCTTATTTTAATAAGGAGATTATTATTAGATTATTAAGTATAACTCTTAATATTATATTCTATATACTATTAAACCTAAATTTGGTTAGAATAGTGTAATATGAATAATAATAATAATAATATACTATTAAATACTATAATATTTATTAATTATACTCTTTTAAAGGATTATTCTTTATTTATAATAGTTGTATATTACCTTTTAAAAGATTTTAATTAATTGTATAAAAAGCTTATTTAAGGATCCTATAATAAATATTTAATAAGTAAATAATATTAAATTTAATTTAATTTAATTTATACTTAATTTAGCTTATAGCTATTTAGTCCCTCTTCTAAGTAGCTTAAACTAATTTATAATAGAAAAGAAATACCCTAATAGTAAGCTATAGAATAAAAAACCCCTTATTATTCTTACCTAAAGGGGAAATAAGTTAAGCTTATTATATATATATAATAATATAGATTATAAGTAAGTTTACTTTATAAGAAAAGCTAATTATATACTTATAATAATATAGCCTTTTATAAATATTCAATAGTTACCCTTATTATACCTTAATTATATACTTAGAATTAATTCTAACTTAAGTATCTTTCTTTATAATTTTTCCTTTATTCTTTTTTTATTTTTATATTATTATTATATTATATATAATAAGTAAGTTAAATAAAATAAAGAATTTTAAAGTTATATATTATTCTTATTTTCCCCTTAAGAAAGGTTTTTTACTATAAGCTAACTACCCTATTTATTAGCTACCCTCTATCTTTAGCTACTTTTTTCCACTACTTTTTAATACCTTTATTTATACCTTTTAACTTTCTATCCGCAATCTTTCGCACTATAATAAAGTAATTTTAATTTAATCTATATTATTTAATTTATTATACTAAGATATATTAAAGGAAATATTAAACTTATAATTCTAAATATAGAAAGTAGGTTATCTTAGTATTAAGCTACCCTATATAATAGTATTCTATATTTAATACTATTTAAATGCTTTAATAGCTATAGAAATTCTAAAATTACTTATAAGTATTACTAAAAGGTCTCTCTTAAATAAAAAGCTAATTTAGAATAATAAATCTTAGTCTAAAAATAGCTTAGCTTCCCTTTAATATATAATTAGTTTTAAGACTTTACTAGTTAGATTACTATTCTTTATAGTTATCTTAATCCTCTTAGAATTTATTAGATTAATATATTCTTATATTAGTATCCTAAGATTAAAACCCTTAAAGGTTATAAGCTTAATTCTACTTATTTTAATAGTATTATAACTAAAAAGATTAAAGCTTTCTTTAAATATTTATTTATCCTTAAGATTAAAAAGATACTATTAGAAAATTATTATAATATAGATAAAGTTAGTATAATAAAAGAATAAGAATATAATAGGCTTATATTTAAAAGCTTAAAGTATAAGGCTATTATAATTAAGAATCTTAGTTTATAGTTTTAAATTATAATTATTAAGTATATCTTAATAGCTAATTAGGCCTTAACCTTTTTATTTATCTTTAAAGGTATAACTATTTAATAATAATAATTTCCTAAAGATCTTAACTTTTTAAGTACTTAGGACTTTATATTATTATAGAAAGATTAAACTAATAATTATATTATTCTTATATAGCTTAAGACTATCTTTATTCCTAAGATAATACTAAAAAAGGTAGAATAAAAAAGACTTTTTATTATTAATAGCTATAAGAGCTATATAATAGAGGATTTTATATTTAAATACTTTATTAATAATATCTCTTTTTTATTTTTTATCCTTTATTCTTCTTAGATTCTTTAACCTTTTAATATAGCTATCTTTAGCCTAATTAAAAGTATATATTAGTATAAGCTTTTTAGGTTAATAGGGTTTAATAATAATATACTTTATAATAAGATAATATTTATAAAATATTATATAAAGGTATAGAAAGTTAGGCTAACCTTCCTAAATATTATAATAGGTTAAAAAGTATTAAGATTATAGCCTATAAGCCTAATAAAGCTACTTATAAACCTAATAATTATTATACTTAAAAACCAGCCTAGAATACTACCTAGGATTATATTATAAGTATTAAAAGATCCCTTTATAATACTTAAGTCTTTAAGATAGCTTTAAGCCTTACTTTAAGCTATCCCCTTATTAGTAAAGCTTAATTAGCTAATATATTACCTTATAATAAAGATTACTAAAGGTTTTAATAATTAGAACTTTATAATAGTAGCTTAAGATAAAGAAATAAGTATTATAAGGCTTTAGATAGAGGAATTAAGACTTAAAAAGAGGAAGAAGATTATATTTAATATAAATGTATAATTTAGAAAGGTTCTAAATATATATACCGCCTAGAAAGTAATATTTAAAATATTAGATTTAAAATAAATATTAAAGAAATCTAAGAAAATTAGATTTAAAGATATATATTATAATTAGTAATTAAGCCTTCTAAATAGTAAAGAAATAGCTTAATTCTAATATTATATTATTATTTAATTAATATATCCCTAATATAGGTAACTCTAAAGATATCTAAAAAAAGTAGCTAAAGATAGAGAGTAGCTAATAAATAGGGTAGTTAGCTTAAAATCTAAATTAATTATAGATTAAGCTTAATATAAAAATAGTTTATAATTAATTTAAAAATCTTATTATTAAGATTAAAAATAAACTTAAAATAGTTATCTTAATAATTATTTTCTTTTTAATATAAAGAATAATAATAATTCTAATTAATATTATTATAAATTATACTTAATATATAAATAATAAGATTTTATTTTATTCACCTTTATAGAAATAATTATATTTACTATTAAAAATATAATCTTAATTATCTTTTAGAAAATACTTCTTAAAGATTTAATTTAAGCTTAAACTATTTATAATAAAAAAGAATTTCAATTCTTTATAATATTATAATTTAAAATAATCTTTTTTTATTTTATTAAGATAATTATTACTAAGTTTAATTAATTTATTTATACCTAATTTAGCTAATAGCTTTTTAATCCCTCTTCTAAGTAACTTAGATTAATCTATAATAAGAGGGAAAAACCTTAATAGTAAGCTATAAGATAAAAAACCCTTTATTACTCTTACCTAAAAGGGAAGTAAATTAGGCTTAAAATATATATATAATAGTATATAATATAAGTAGGTCTACTTTATAAGAAAAGCTAATTATATACTTATAATAATAAATCCTTATAAGGCTTAACTTAAATTATATATTAAAACTTATTTAATCCTAAAGTAAGTTTAAATTATTTATATTATTCTTTATCCTCTTAAGTATTATCCTTATCACTTAGTATTAATATACCTTCTCTAACTTTTAATAGTATTTACTCTCTTATTAGATAAATTAGCCTAAATACTATAAGGGTAAGATTTAAACTTAAGTCTAATTTAGCCTAAGATTACTTTAAGGGCTATTTAAGCTTTCTTTAAGTAAGATAGTTTAATACTATAATTAATATTAATCTTAATACTATTATATTTTATAATAAGTATACTATATATTTATACTATTTATTTAGAATATTAAATTATATAAATCTTTTTATATAAATATTCCTTATTTATTCTTATTCTTTTTATATTATATAGTATATATAAAATTATACTAAATATAGCCTTTTATAATTATAATATACTATAAGGATCTTACTAATAAAGATAAAATATATTATATTTTTTATATTATAAAGCTCTTTATAATAATTATATTTACTTTATTCTTAATAGTATTATATAGTATATTTAAAGTAAAGATACTTAAAGTATTACTTAAGTTATATTTCCTTTAAATAAAGCTTAATTTAATAAATCTTTATAATTATAATTATACTTTAATTATAAAGTTTATTTATATTTATTAATTTAATTAATAATATAATTAATAATTAATAAAGTTTAATTCAAGAGATAATAAGGGGGCAGCGACTCATAGAGGCGTTAAAGAGGGAAAAGGAAGGTCTCACGAGCTTAACGAAGAGGCTAAATAGCAGAATTCCGGGCTGTAGCTGCCAGCTGCCAGCAGCTGTCAAGCTCCGGGCCCATGCCGGCCTCCAGCCACTTACAGTCAACGGCTAACGGATCCACCAACGGCCGAACTTACCCACTTAAAAACCCGGAGCTCCGACCACACTTACACTCGCGCAATAAGCCCTCACGCAATAAGCCCACGCGCAACATACAGACATACAACCAGCACGCAGCCAGCGTGCGCCCGCCTTAATACCACCTTAGCGGGGTACTTTCCTTCTTCTTCCTCCCCTTTTTTTTTTTCCTTTTTTCTTTTTTCTTCTCTTTTTCTTCCTTACTTAATATAAAGGGGGATAATTCTAGTCCTAGTATAAAGGACTATTTTACTTACGCATTATAATAGTATAAAGGACCTAATTCGGGTTTACTATAGAAGTAATATAGGTTTTTATCTATTTTGGTTTTTCCTATATCTTTATAGAGTAGAAGTACTATCTACCTTTTAGGTCTATAGTATATAAATAAATAAATAAATAAATAAAGTTTAATTATATAATAGCTTTATAATAATTTTATAATATATACTTTAATACTATTTATATATTAAATATTTACTATAAGGTCTTTAAGTAAGCCTTCTATATAGCTAAGTAAGATCCCTTTAGTAATTATTATAAACTACCTTAAGACCTAATATATACTTATACTAAAAATAATAAGGATTTATATATTATCCTTTAGGAGATTTATAATTAGTTTATAAAAGATAATTATAATATCTTTACTAAAGAGATAGTATAAAGCTATTATAAGAGAGAGATAATCCCTTAGGAGGGTATAATTAATTAATATTATAATATCTAATAGTATATAAGATATAATATTAAAAGCTATACTTATTAATTTAATAATAATCTCTTTAGTAAGGTAAAAAGGGATTATCTTAAATAATAGTACTATAAGGGATTAAAGTATCTTCTTATTATAAGTAATTTAAGCTTAAGTTAAGTCTTTAGTAGGTTTCTAAAGGGTAATTAAGATTACTTTATTTTTTTTATTGTTTTTTATTTTATTTATACCTAATTTAGCTAATAGCTTTTTAGTCTTTCTTCTAAGAAACTTAAACTAGTCTATAATAAGAGGGAAAAACCCTAATAGTAAGCTATAGGATGAAAAACCCCTTATTATTCTTACCTAAGGGGGAAATAAATTAGGCTTAATATATATTTATAGTAGTATATAATATAAGTAGGTCTACTTTATAAAAAAAGCTAATTATATACTTATAATAATAAATCCTTATAAAGCTTAGCTTAAATTATATATTAAAATTCATTTAATCTTAGGGTAGGCTTAGATTACTTATATTATTCCTTATCCTCCTAAGTATTATCCTCCTTATTAATTAGTATTAATATATTTTCTCTAACTTTTAATAGTATTTACTCTCTTATTAGGTTAATTAGCCTAAATACTATAAAGGTAAAACTTAAACTTAAGTTTAGTTTAGCCTAAGGCTACTTTAGGGGCTATTTAAGCCCCCTTTAAGTAAGATAGTTTAATACTATAGATAGTATTAATATTAATAATACTATTATATCTTATAATAAGTATACTATATATTTATACTATTTATTTAGAATACTAAATTATATAGATCTCTTTATATAAGTATTCTTTATTTATTCTTATTCTTTCTATATTATATAGTATATATAAGATTATATTAAGTATAGCTCCTTATAGTTATAATATACTATAAGAATCTTACTAATAAAGGTAGAATATATTATATCTCTTATATAATAAGACCTTTTATAATAGCTATATTTAACTTATTCTTAATAATATTATATAATATATCTAAAGTAAAAGTATTTAAAGTATTATTTAGATTAAATCTCCCCTAAATAAAGCTTAATCTAATAAACCTTTATAATTATAATTATACTTTAATTATAAAGTTTATTTATATTTATTAGTTTAATTAATAATATAATTAGTAATTAATAAGGTTTAATTATATAATAGCTTTATAATAGTTTTAATTTAATTTAATTTAATTTAATTTAATTTATTTATACCTAATTTAGCTAATAGCTTTTTAGTCTCTTTTCTAAGTAACTTAGATTAATCTATAATAGGAGGGAAAAACCCTAATAGTATTATAATAGTTTTATAATATATATCTTAATACTATTTATATATTAAATATTTACTATAAGGTTCTTAAGTAAGCCTTTTATATAATTAATTAAGATCCTTTTAGTAATTACTATAAACTACCTTAAGACTTAATATATACTTATATTAAAGATAGTAAGGATCTATATATTATCTTTTAAAAGATCTATAATTAATCTATAAAAGATAATTATAATATTCCTACTAAAAAGATAGTATAAAGCTACTATAAGAAAGAGATAATCCTTTAGGAGAGTATAATTAATAGATATTATAATATCTAATAGTATATAGAATATAATATTAAGAGCTATACTTAATAACCTAATAATAATCTCCTTAGTAAGGTAAAGAGGGACTATTTTAAATAGTAGTACTATAGGGGACTAAAGTATTCCCTTATTATAAGTAATTTAGGCCTAAGTTAGGTCTTTAGTAGGTTTCTAGAGGGTAATTAAGATTACTTTTTTAATAGTAAGTATAATTATTTCTATAAGGGTAGATAAGATTAGGATCTTTTTACTTATATATTAGGTATAGCTTATAGTAATATTAGCTAGAATAATTATTATTTCCTAAACTAAAGAGAAAGTAGCTATTAGGATAATTACTTTAAGTTTATTTTTAGTCTTAATAATAAGGTTTTTAAATTAATTATAGGTTATTTTTATATTAGGCTTAGCCTATAGTTAGTATAGGTTTTATAGTAAAGATATTTCCTTAAGGGGAAGAAAGAGATAGTTTATAACCTTAATATCCTTTATTTTACTTAACTTACCTATTATATATAATATAGTAATAATATAAGAGTGAAAAGAGGGTAAAGAAGGGTTATAGAGAAAGATGCTTAAGTTAGAATTAATTTTAGGTATATAGCTAAGGTATAGTAGGGGTAACTATTAAATGTTTATAAAAGGTTAATTAAATTATAATAGACTAATTAAGATTACTTTTTAATAGTAAGTATAATTATTTCTATAAGGATAGATAAGATTAGGATTTTATTATTTATATATTAAGTATAGCTTATAGTAGTATTAGCTAGAATTATTATTATTCTTTAAACTAAGAAGAAAGTAGCTATTAGGATAATCACTTTAAGTTTATTTTTAGTCTTAATAATAAGATCTTTAAATTAATTATAGGTTATTTCTATATTAAGCTTAGCTTATAGTTAGTATAGGTTTTATAGTAAAAAGCTTTCCTTAAGGGGAAGAAAGGGATAGTTTATAACGTTAATATCCTTCATCTTGCTTAATCTACCTATTATATATAATATAATAATAATATAGGAGTGAAAAGAGGGTAAAAAAGGGTTATAAAGAAAGATACTTAAGTTAGAATTAATTTTAGGTATATAGCTAAGGTATAATAAGGGTAATTATTTAATGTTTATAAAAGGTTATCTTTTATAATTCTATTAATAACCTTTACTATATTATAATTAAGATAATTAATATTCGTTTTTAGTTTTACTATAAGTATTACTTTATTATAAGTCTTCTTAGTATTATATTAGTATTATTCTAAGCTAATATATAATAATAATACTTTAAGTCCTTATATAATAAGAGTTTAATTCTAAATAGGAAGGAAAAGGCTAATATTACTCTAGAGAGTAAGGGTTTAATTAATCCTATAAGTACTAATAAGAGAGCTAAGAGCAGAATAACTAATTAGGCCTAAGGTTAATATCTATTTAGGCTTAAGTTAAGTTTATTAAGTATTTAGTAGTATCTTTTAAATTAGTATATAGAAAGTCTAATATTAAGCTAGTATAGAAATAAAGTAATTATCCTTATAATCTCTAATTAGTATTATTCTTCCCTCTTAATAACTAAATAAAAATGGTAATCTATATAGCTATTAAGAGTAAAAAAGGGTGATTAAATATATACCTATCTTTCCTTACTATTATAATAAGGCTACCTTAATAAGAGGGAGGTTATATTTATATAGTTAGTATTCTATATATATATATATTAGTTTTAGTTTAAAGGAGGACTATCATTAGATTAATATTAATTTAATATATATATAATCTTCTTTACTTTTTCTTATTCCTACTAGAAGTATATAATAAGATTAAATTATTTAAGCTTATTAAATTAAAATAGCTAATATATTAAGATTTAAGTTAAGTTCTTCTTATTAGTAATCTATTTAAAGTCTAAGGTAATATTAGTATTTCTATATATAGGGTTATAAATCAGCTATAACTTTCCAATGAGAAGAGACCCTTTCGCTCATATTAGCATAGATTTACCTCTAAAATCAGAAAGAAGACTAGCATTATACTTAGGACTATTAATTCTACCTAGGTATTACGATAAACCTAAGCTAAGCCTAGTATATAAGCATAGTAGTAGAAAGAGGCTATTCTAGCCTCTTATTATCACTCTATATAGTAGAAAATACTAACAAAATAAGCTAACATACTAAAATATAATTATACTAATATTAAGATAAACCTAATATAATAATACTACTAAATAATACTAACTAACTTATTATATATCTCCTAATTAGAGAAGTAAAAAGTATAATTATCTAATTAATTACCTTTTATTATTCTACCCTAAGGAATAATAGAACTCTAAATAAACTAACCTATAAATCTAATACACTTTAAACTAAGATTATTATAATACTATACTAAATTAAAAAGAAGATTAATATACTATCTAAAGGATATATTTATACTATAATAGTATCCTTAATAAGCTATATTTATATACTAATAATAAACTAACCTTAAGAAGTTATAATTAGACTAAAGAAAGATAATAACTCTTTAGACTATAGTATATAAATAAATACTAAAGTAATAATAATTATTAATATTACTATTTAGACTAAAAATATAAAGATAGTATACTAACTCTTAAGTAAAGACTAAAGAGTCTTCTTTAATAATAAAGCTACTATTAAATACTATAAGAGTAATCTAAACTAAATAAAGAAAGCCTTCTTAAGAGGTATAATCTTATATTAATAGTAATAAGTAATAACTATAAGGGTATAAATAAACTCTATTAGGAACCTTAAACTAGAGTAATTCTTATATAATCTCTATAAAGAAAACCTAAGGATCCCTTTTATAAGAGCCTTACTACTATATAGGGCTAAAGGCTAAAAGGTAATCTTACTTTACTTAAGTATTAAGAATAAGCTAATAGTAGATTAATTATATAAGAAAGGCTTAATCTAAAAGAAAGGCTAATATAGTATTACCCCCTTCTATAAACTAGCTAACCTTAAATAATAATATTAATATTATAACTTTAATTATCTAGCTAAATACTACTCTTCTAAATACTCTACCTATAGTTAATATAGCTTTTACTCTTATATAGAAGATAATTATACCTTAAAGTAAGATTAGATTAATACCTACTATACTAACTATAAAGGTAATTATCCTACTTAATAATAAAGCTACCCTATTTAAAGTACTAAGCTTATATCTATAAGACTTATATATTAGAACTACCCTTACTAATTTAAAGGATTAAACTAAGAATAAAGCTAAATTAATACTATTAAAATCCCTATTAATAATAAATAAATAGAAGTTAAATAGAAAAAAGTACTATATAAAATAATAAACCTAAATAAGACTACCTTAAGGCTAGATTTAAACTAACCTAAGGGAAGTATAAATACTATTAGATAAAATTAGTACTTTAATAACTTCTTTATTTCTTAGGAATCTTAATTTACCTTTAAGGAATTTATAGCTAATATAATAATAATCCCTATTAGACCTTTTAATATTAATACTATTAAGCTAATATTATAACTATCTTATATTAAGAAAGAGGAAATAAATACTTCTTAGGATTAATATTTATAATATTAATCTAATAGAATATTAAGAAAACTAAGATAAGTATACAGTCTAGCTAACCCTTCCCCTTAGTCTTACCTAACTATAGCCCCACATTAAAAAGTTAAGCTAACCTATAGGGTATAAGTTAGCTAACCTATAGAGTATAGATTAGCTAACCCTAAGGGCTAAGGTTAGCTATTCTATACCTTACTTCTATTTAATTTAAATCTATAGTTTATTTAATTTATTATTTATTTAATATAAAGAATTAATTCTAAATTAATCTTAAATTAATTCTAAATTAATTTATTATTTATTTATTTATTTATACCTAATTTAGCTAATAGCTTTCTAATCTTTCTTCTAAGTAATTTAGATTAATCTATAATAAGAGAGAAAAACCTTAATAATAAGCTATAGGATAAAAAACCCCTTATTACTCTTACCTAAAGGGGAAGTAAATTAGGCTTAATATATATATATAATAGTATATAATATAAATAGATCTACTTTATAAGAAAAGCTAATTATATATTTATAATAATAAATCCTTATAGGGCTTAGCCTAAATTATATACTAAAGCTTATTTAATCTTAGGGTAGGCTTAGGTTATTTATACTATTCTTTATCCTCTTAGGTATTATCCTTATTAATTAGTATTAGTATATCTTCTCTAACTTTTAATAGTATTTACTCTCTTATTAGGTTAATTAGCCTAAATACTATAGGGGTAGGACTTAGACTTAGGTTTAGTTTAGCCTAAGGCTACTTTAAGGGCTATTTAGGCCCCCTTTAGGTAAGATAGTTTAATACTATAAATAATATTAATATTAATAATACTATTATATCTTATAATAAGTATACTATATATTTATACTATTTATTTAGGATACTAAAAATTTATTTATATTTAATTTAGCTAATAGCTATTTAATCTTTCTTTTAAATAGCTTAAATTAATTTATAATAAAAGGAAAAAACCTAATAGTAAGCTATATAATAAAAAACTCCTTATTATTCTTATCTTAAAAGAAGTATAAATTAAATAATTTAGAATTAACTTTAAAATTAAGTCTAAATTAATTCTAAATTAATTCTAAATTAATTTTAATAATAAAGAGAAAAAGCTAGCTTAAGAAATAACTCTATAAAATATATATTTATCTTATCTAATATAATCTACCTAACCTATAAAAGTAGGGTTAGCTAACTTATACTCTATAGGTTAGCTTAACTTTTTAATATAGGGCTATAGTTAGGTAAGACTAGGGGGGAGGGTTAGCTAGACTATATACTTAATTAAGACTACTCTTTAAATACTATTAGAAGGTAAGATTTAAATTAATATCCTAATAATATAAAAGCTTTACTTATTACCTACTAAAGCTTTAGCTTTAAAACTTAATAATTATATAATAATCTAATCTCTTAATAGCCCTTAAAGAGTAATAATCTATATATAATAAAGCCTTAAGATTATTAATTATAAAGTATACTTAAACTAATATTAAGCTAATATAAACCTAAAGAATAAAGAAATTATATTAATTCTTTTAGTATATTTTTATTCTTTATAGATAAACTTATAATATAATAAAACTCTCTTTTTTTAAATCTTAGAATAATTACTCTTTAATATATAATTATACTTATAAGTAATTTTAATCTATATTACTTAATATAAGGGTCTAAATAACCTTTATATATAAATATTACCTACCTTATAGACCTAATAATAATTTAAAACTTTTTACTTTTTATACCCTTTAGTATAATAATATAATAAGGTAATAATAATATTAAATTAATTATTAATCTTACTTAAGTAATACTAAATACTTATATTTAATATATTAGAATTTTTTTATATAAGGGCTTTAATTACTTACTATTTAAATATAATTTATTTACTTAATATAATCCTATATATACTATATAGTATAGAAAGAGTAAGAATAAGTAAGGAATACTTATATAAAGAGACTTATATAATTTAGTATTCTAAATAAATAGTATAAATATATAGTATACTTACTATAGGATATAATAATATTAATATTAATATTAATTATAATATTAAACTATCTTACTTAAAGGGGGCTTAAGTAGCCCTTAAAGTAGCCTTAGGCTAAACTAAACCTAAGTCTAAATCTTACCCTTATAGTATTTAGGCTAATTAACCTAATAAGAGAGTAAATACTATTAAAAGTTAGAAAAGGTATATTAATACTAATTAATAAGGATAATACCTAAGAGGATAAAGAATAGTATAAGTAACCTAAGCCTACCTTAGGATCGAATAAGTTCTAATATATAATTTAGGCTAAGCTCTATAAGGATTTATTATTATAGGTATATAATTAGCTTTTCTTATAAAGTAGATCTATTTATATTATATACTATTATATATATATATTAAGCTTAACTTATTTCCCTCTTAGGTAAGAGTAGTAAGGGGTTTTTTATCTTATAGCTTACTATTAGGGTTTTTCCTTCCTATTATAAATTAGTCTAAATTACTTAAAAGAGGGATTAAAAAGCTATTAGCTAAATTAGGTATAAATAAATATAATTTATTTAGAATTAAAAACTAATTTAATAATATCTTAATATTAAATTAAAAACTTATAAATAATAAAGCTATTAAGATAAATACTATAAATATTTTAAACTTAAGATAATTTAATATATTAATATAACTTAATAAATATAATAAGGAATTTATTTAATACTTAATAGAGATTATTAAGAAGAATACTTTTATAATAAAAGAGAGTATACTAAGGAATACTTAATAGAATAAGACTATTTATAATATAATTACTTAAGAATAAAAGGCTTATAAGAATTAAATATAAAATTAATTTACTTTTAATATATATATACTTTAAGAGGTAATTAAGAAAAAAAAAAGCTATTTATTATATTTTAAACTTAATATAGTAAAAAGCCCTTTATAATCTTAAAAGTAAAAGTAAGATAGTCTAAAAGCTAGTAAAGTAAGCTTAAGCTAAAAGCTAAAAGATTATAAACCTTATAATTATACTCTTATTATAAATTAAAAGGGATATATATACTATAAACCTTAAAGAAAAGATTAAAATTCTATCTAAAAAGTTCTTCTTAAAATCCCTTTTATTTAAAGAAAAGAATAACCTATTATTATTTTAATCTTTATTTAAGTTTACTTTATATATTAAATAAAGATATATATAAGATATTATTAAGAATATAAAGAACTAAAAGGCTATAGGCCTTAATAGTATTTTAAATAGTATTCTTAATCTTAGTAAAAAGGAAATAGCTAAAAGGATTACTTTTATTACTAAGGTAAGCTTTTAATTAGAATACTTCTTAAGATTATTCTATATATTATATATAGTAATAATCCTAAAAGTAAAGAAGCCCTTTAATAAGGTAGAAATATAATAATTTATAGCTTTTCTCTTTATAGTAAAGAAAGTTATTAAAAAGATAATTATAAAAAAGATCTAAAGGAATACTAAAGATTATAACTTTCTATTAAATACTTAGTATAATAATAAATAATACTACTTAATTAACTTAGTAATTTATATAATAATTAATTAAATCTAAATAGCCTAAAGTCTATAAAAAGTCTACTTAATATTAAGCTTAAATATTATTAGTACTTTTAACTTTATCTTATATAAAAAACTTATTAATAGCTTTAGCTATTAAGGCTTCTTAATATAGATTTTAAACTAGCTTATATCCTTCTTAAAAAATAAAAAGACTATCTTAATAATTAATAATAAATAGTTAAGCTTAATCTACCTTTAAGCTAGAGTTTTATAGAGATTACCCTTATTCTTAATCCTTTTTATACTTTATATTTTAAGCCTTTATAAAATACTAAAGAAAGTTAAAAGTATAAATATAATTACCTTTATAGATAATACTAATATCTTAACCTTTAGTAAGAATATAATAATAATATATACCTAGCTTTATACTATTTATAATACTTACCTAAAGTAGTCTTATACCTATAGATTTATATTTAACCTTAGAAAATACTAACTTATTAGTTTTAATAAAGATTACTAAAAGGTTAAAAGCTAGCTTAATATTAGAATAATAAAGGTTAAACCTTAAACTAAAGTATAGATCCTAAGGGTAATCTTTAATTAAAAGCTTATATAAAAAGAATATAAAATAGTAATAAAGAAAGAAATATAATTCTAATAATTCTTACTTAATAAGCTTATATTATTAATAGTTAGCCCTTAATTTACTTATTATTATATTATCTATATAATAGCTATATAAGTAGCTATTAGTTATAGCTTTATTATTTAGTATAAACCTATAGATTAAAATAATAAACTAAAGGGTATAGCTTAAAACCTAGCCTTCTTTAAATAGGCTTAGGGTTATAAAATTATTTAGTTCAGTCTGTTTTCTACTCTACCTTTAAACCCTTATTAAAGGTTAGGTTCTTAGTCTAAAAGAATAAAGATTGAACCTTTAGATAGCCTTTAAGAGCTATATTCAGATTATATAAGCTATTTATTTTTACCTGCTTATATAAGCGAGAAAGTCTAGATTATTCTACTTTTAGTTTTATTCTACTTAAAGAATGGACTAATTTTAGACTAATGAGATCTTCTAGCTAGGAAAAGATAATTAGGTAATTAGATTTTATTTTTTAGATACCTAAATGGCTTAGCTACTTAAGTCTTAAATATCCTAATTTTAGGTCTTAAGACTGATTTCTAATGAGGGTTTTAATTCGGACTAGTGAAAATTTCCAGTGGACTAATTTCACAACCCTAAACCTATTTATAATCTATATTATTATTATATATATATTAAGCTTAATTTATTTTCTCCTTTAGGTAAGAATAATACAGGGTTTTTTATCTTATAGCTTACTATTAGGGTTTTTCCTTTTTATTATAAATTAGTTTAAATTACTTAGAAGAAGGATTAGAAAGCTATTAGCTAAATTAAGTATAAATTAATTTAATTAAATTAAGTTAAGCTTAATATATCTAAGAATTATCGTTAATAAGATTAATAAAGCCTTTAGTAAAATTAAGTTATAAAAGGCCTTAAGTAAAGATAGAATTCCTATTAGCTTTCTTAAAGTATATATTAAGCTATTCATATTAATACTTATTAAAATAGTAAATATAAGTATTATAATTAATTACTTTTTAACTTACTTTTATATTATAATTACTATAATTATTCTAAAAGCTAATAAAACCCTAATATAATAATAGACTATATTAGGCTAGTAATTAATTTCCTTACTTAATATAATTAGTAAAATTATTAAAATAGTTATTAGCTAGTATATTATAATTATAGTAGAAATAAAGGGGCTATTACCCTTAGGGTAGATAGATAATAAACTAAGGAAATCTATAGAACTTATACTAATAGTTATTATAAAAGTAGTATATATAGCCTAAAGCTAATATAGCCTTATCTTTTTCTTTTAATTAGATTTTATAAAGGCCTTTAATAAGGTAAATTATAAATAACTTATTATAACCCTATAATAAATAGACTTCCCTAAATAGCTCCTTATATAGTTTAGTAGCTATCTTATAATACGAATAGTATACCTTTAATTTAATAATTAAATCTTTAACCCTATTAAAATCTAAATAGGTATCCCTTAAGGATCCTTCTTATTATTTATTTTATTTATCCTTTATAAGGCTCTAAATAGCACTCTAGGGATATTAATAGTAGGATTTATAGATAATACTAACCTACTAATATTTAGATATAATATAGAGGAGACTTAAGCCTAGCTTAAGATTGCCTAAGAAATCTATAATAATTAGGCTAAAACTAATAGGATAACCTAAAAACTAGATAAGGTAGTACTTATATACTTTACCTAGAAATATATAGTAGACTAAATATAGATTTAGCTTAAGGACTTAATAATTATACCTAAAGAGTTATATAGATTTCTTAGACTTTTCCTCTACTATAAACTACTTTAGGGACTATATATTAATTACCTTAAGGGAAAGCTTAAATACTAATAATAAGCCCTTACTATAATTATTATAAGTATATAAAGGATTAACCTTATAGCTATTAAGTTACTCTATATATAGGTTATATAATTAATTATAATTTATTATACTAAAGCTTACTATACTTTAATATCCCTTAGAGGGAAACCCTAAGGGATTATATAAGTGCTTATAGTATAATAAATATAGGGCTTATATATAGTCTTAAGGGCTTATAAAGTAATATTAGTCTACCTATTAGAAACTAAATTAGTTATTCCTCCCTTTAATATATACCTTAATAAGCTTACTACTTAATTCTATAATTATATAGAAAAGTAAAATATTATACTACTTATTAGGAATATTACTATAGTAGCTATAAGGTAGATTTACTATAGATAATAGTAAGGACCTTAGTAATAATTATAATAAGAAGTTAAAAACTAGCTTAAAAGCTAGCTCCCTTATAGAGGATAAGAGCTAACCCTATAGACTATTTAAGCCTATATCTTAGCTAAATAGACTATATAGACCGCCGCACTAGACTTCCGCCACGATTTTACACTTTAACTTTGGATTTAGAGCCTATTATATCTAGCTTAATAAAAGGACTAAAATATTAAAATAAATACTATTATATTGCTTATTAGTATATCTATCTATATATAAGTTTAAAGTCTAAAGATATTATATATTAGCTATTTTATAAGTATTTTAAGATTTTCCTAAGAAATATTAAATTATTTAAATTATTTTATATAGCTTTAAATAAATATATAACATTTAGGTTTTAAAACTAGTATCTTTAGAATATATATATTTAAGTATATAAAATCTTAAATAAATAGTAAATAGTCCTAATCTATATTTATTCTTAATTCTAATTTTTAAGATATTAAGATTTTAAAATTTTAAAATAACTATAAAACTAAATAATAAACCTATTTTTTAAAAATCATATTTAGTATTTTAAGGTATATATCTATCTTTATATAGAAACTTAAACTTCTAGTATTTTTATTAATTTTAATTTTAATCTTTAAATTTCTTAGTAATTTTAATAGATTACTTTTAAAAATATTTTAAAAATACTATAATTAATAATATTAACTTATTCCTTAATATTTATAATATTTAGCTATTTAATATTATAATACTATTTTATAAGTTTATTTTATAGTATATAAAAGCTTAAAATAAGAGATTATAAAGGTAGTATTTTAGTTAATTTTAGTGTAAACTCGCAGCGGAAGTGGGGGGGTAATAGAGGTCTAGTACGGTAGTCTAATAAACTTAACTCTAAGATAAGGTAAGAGAGTACTAAAGAATAAATCGCCTTAAACTAATAGAAGCTTACCTTTTAACTAATAAAAAGAAAGTACTTTATCTATACTTAGATTTAAATAAGTATTAAAGCTTAATACTTATATAGCTTAAAATAGGAAAAGTTAGGTTAAGAAGCTTTCTCTTTTCTAAAGGTATATTTAATATACCTTTATTATAATACTTATATAAAACTAGTAAAGAAATATTAGAGTATATTATTATTTACTACCTAAGATTTATTAAATAATAAGGCTACCTTATAAACCTATTATAAAATTAATATAAACTTAGGGCTTAACTATTAGTCTATAAGATAGCTAGGGTTGTGAAATTAGTTAGTCCGGACTAATTATAACTAGTTTTTAGTTAGTCTAGGCCTAGAATAAAACTAACTAGTTTATAATTAGTTTTTAGTTAGTCTAGGCCCGGAATTAGACTAACTAATTTACTAGTCCAGACTGGACTAATTCTATTTAAAGTGGGGTATTCTAAATATTAAAGCTAGTTATTTAATTATAAGTTAAATATGGCTAGCTTAGCTATCTTAATATCTTTAAAGGGATATCAAATATAAGCTTATAGCTATTGTAGATATTTAATTATAAGCTATTTTATAATATATATATTTTTAATTTATTAGATTCTTATAATAAATAATTATATAAGAAATCTATTTCTTCCTAGGAATAGGTTTTAAAATAAGCTCTATTTTATAAGCTATTTTATATCTTAATTTAAACTTTTAAGCTATATAGACTAGTCTAAGCCTAGACTAAAACTAGGACTAGTTTTTAGTTAGTTAGTCTAGGCCTGGAATAAAACTAGGACTAGTTTCTAATTAGTTAGTCTACCTTTAGAATAAAACTAGTCTTAGTAGACTAAAAACTAACTAAAAACTAACTAATTTAAACTAGTCCTTAGTTAGTCCAAAATGGACTCACTAATTTCACAACCCTAAAGATAGCCTAATTACTTACTTATTAGTTTTTAAACTTATATTTTATTCTATACTATAAGCTTACCCTTTAGATTTATAGTAATTATAACTATAAGGTAGAAATAAAATAAGAAATTATAGTATAATAAGCTAGAGCTTATAGCTATTAGTTAAGAATAATATACCTTTATACTAAGTACTTTTAATCCTTCTTATAGAAGAGGTATTAAAAAGGGAAAAGGAAAAGAAAGGTCTTATAAGCTTAATAAAAAGACTAAATAGTAGAATTCTAAGCTATAGCTACTAGCTATTAATAGCTATTAAGCTTTAGGCTTATATTAGCCTTTAGCTACTTATATTTAATAGCTAATAGATTTACTAATAGTTAAACCTATTTACTTAAAAACCTAAAGCTTTAACTATACTTATATAATAAGCCTATATATACTCTATAAAATTTAAATATATAACTAGTATTTAGCTAATATATACCTACTGGCTAAGCCCTATAAGGATTCGTTATTATAGGCACGCGATTAGCTTTTCTTATAAAGTAGACCTACCTATACTATACGCCGCTACGCACGCGTACTAAGCCCGACTTGCTTCCCCCTCGGGTGAGAGTGGTAGGGGGTTTTTCATCCTATAGCTTACTATTAGGGTTTTTCCCTCTTATTATAGATTAGTCTAAGTTACTTAGAAGAGGGACTGGAAAGCTATTAGCTAAATCAGGTATAAATAAATTAAATTAAATATATACCTACCTTAATACTACCCTAGTAGAGTACTTTCTTTCTTCTTTCTTTTTTTTCTTCTCTTTTCCTTCCTTACTTAATAGGAAGGGAGATAATTCTAATTCTAGTATAAAGGACTATTTACTTATATACTATAATAGTATAAAGGACCTAATTTAGGTCTATTATAAAAGTAATATAAGTTTTTCTTTATTTTAGTTTTTCTTATATCTTTATAAAGTAAAAGTACTATTTACCTTTTAGGTTTATAGTATATAAATAAATAAATAAATAAATATATAATTAAACCTTATAAATTACTAATTATATTTAATTTATTTATATACCTTTTGCGAACATTTAATAGTTACCCTTATTATACCTTAGCTATATACCTAAAATTAATTCTAACTTAAGTATCTTTCTTTATAACCCTTCTTTACTCTCTTTTTGCTTTTATATTATTACTATATTATATATAATAAGTAGGTTAAGTAAAATAAATAATATTAAGATTATAGACTATCCTCTTTCTCCCCTTAAGGAAAATCTTTTACTATAAAACCTATATTAACTATAGGCTAAGCTTAGTATAGAAATAATCTATAATTAATTTAAAAACCTTATTATTAAGACTAAAAATAAACTTAAAGTAATTATCCTAATAGCTACTTTCTCTTTAGTTTAGGAAATAATAGCTATTCTAGCTAATATTACTATAAGCTATACTTAATATATAAATAAAGAGATCCTAATCTTACTTACTCTTATAGAAATAATTATACTTACTATTAAAAAAGTAATCTTAATTACCCTTTAGAAACCTATTAAAAACCTAATTTAAGCTTAAATTGCTTATAATAAGGGGATACTTTAGTTCCCTATAGTATTACTATTTAAAATAGTCTTTTTTTACCTTATTAAGGAGATTATTATTAGGTTATTAAGTATAGCTTTTAATATTATATCTTATATACTATTAGATATTATAATATTTATTAATTATACTCTCTTAAGGGATTATTCCTTTCTTATAGTAGCTTTATACTATCTTTTTAATAAGGATATTATAATTATTTTTTATAAATTAATTATAAATCTTCTAAAGGATAATATATAGATCCTTATTATCTTTAGTATAAATATATATTAAATCTTAAGATAGTTTATAATAATTACTAAAAGGGTTTTAATTAGCTATATAAAAGGCTTACTTAAGGATCTTATAGTAAATATTTAATATATAAATAGTATTAAAGTATATACTATAAAACTATTATAAAGCTATTATATAATTAAACCTTATTAATTACTAATTATATTATTAATTATATTAATAAATATAAATAAACTTTATAATTAAAATATAATTATAATTATAAAGGTTTATTAGATTAAGCCTTATTTAAAGGAGATTTAATCTAAATAGTACTTTAAGTACTTTTACTTTAGATATATTATATAATATTATTAAGAATAAGCTAAATATAATTACTATAAAGAGTCTTATTATATAAAAGATATAATATATCTTATCTTTATTAATAAGATCCTTATAATATATTATAATTATAAGGGGCTATACTTAGTATAGTTTTATATATACTATATAGTATAGAAGGAATAAGAATAAATAAAGAATATCTATATAGAAAGATCTATATAATTTAGTATTCTAAATAAATAATATAAATATATAGTATACTTATTATAGGATATAATAGTATTATTAATATTAATATTATCTATAGTATTAAACTATCTTACTTAAAGGGAGCTTAAATAACCCCTAAAGTAGCTTTAGGCTAGATTAAACCTAGGTTTAGGTTTTACCTTTATAGTATTTAGGCTAATTAACCTAATAAGAGAGTAAATACTATTAAAAGTTAAAAAAAGTATATTAATATTAATTAATAAGGAGGATAATACTTAGGAAGATAAGGAATAATATAAGTAACTTAAGCCTACCTTAGGATTAAATAAGTTTTAGTATATAATTTAGGCTAAGCCCTATAAGGATTTATTATTATAAGTATATAATTAGCTTTTCTTATAAAGTAGACCTATTTATACTATATACTACTATAAATATATATTAAGCTTAACTTATTTCTCCCTTAGGTAAAAGTAATAAGGGGTTTTTTATCTTATAGCTTACTATTAGGGGTTTTCCCTCCTATTATAAACTAGTCTAAGTTACTTAGAAGAGGGATTAAAAAGCTATTAGCTAAATTAAGTATAAATAAATTAAATTAAATTAATTTATTTATACCTAATTTAGCTAATAGCTATTTAATCTCTCTTTTAAGTAGCTTAGATTAATTTATAATAAGAGGGAAAAACCCTAATAATAAGCTATAAGATGAAAAATCCCTTACTAGTTACTACTCTTACCTAAGGGGGAAATAAGTTAGGCTTAATATATATATATAATAATATAGGTTTAACCCTAATTATAGAGTAATACTAACTTTCTAACGAGAAGAAACCTTTTCACTCGCATTAGCGCGGATTTACCTCTAAAATCAGAAAGAAGACTAGTATTATACTTAGGACTATTAATTCCACCTAAGTATCATAATAAACCTAAGCTAAGCTTAGTATATAGGTATAATAGTAAAAAGAGGCTATTCTAGCCTCTTATTATTACTCTATATAGTAGAAAATACTAATAAAATAAGCTAATATACTAAGATATAATTATACTAATATTAGGATAAACCTAATATAATAATACTACTAAATAATACTAACTAACTTATTATATATCTCCTAATAGAAGAAATAAAAAGTATAATTATCTAATTAATTACCCTTTACTACTCTACCCTAAGGAATAGTAGAACCCTAAATAAATTAACCTATAAACCTAATATACTCTAAACTAAGACTATTATAATACTATACTAAATCAAAGAGAAGATTAATATATTATCTAAGGGATATACTTATACTATAGTAGTATCCCTAATAAGCTATATTTATATACTAATAATAAACTAATTTTAAGAAGTTATAATTAGACTAAAAAAGGATAATAACTCTTTAGATTATAATATATAAATAAATACTAAAGTAATAATAGCTATTAATATTACTATTTAGACTAAAGATATAAAAGTAGTATATTAATTCCTAAGTAGAGACTAAAGAGTCTTCTTTAATAATAAAGCTACTACTAAATACTATAAGAGCGATTTAAACTAAGTAAAAAAGGCCTTCCTAAAAGGTATAATCTTATATTAATAATAATAAGTAATAACTATAAGGGTATAAGTAGACTCTATTAGGAACCTTAAACTAGAATAACTCTTATATAACCTCTATAAGGAAAACCTAGGGATCCCCTTTATAAGAGCCTTACTACTATATAGAGCTAAAGGCTAAAAGGTAATCTTACTCTACTTAAGCATTAAGAATAAGCTAATAGTAGACTAATTATATAAGAAAAGCTTAGTTTAGGAGAAAGGCTAATATAGTATTACTCTCTTCTATAAACTAGCTAACCTTAAATAATATTACTAATACTATAGCTTTAGCTATTTAACTAAGTATTACTCCTTTAAATATCTTACTTATAGTTAGTATAGCTCTTACTCCTATATAGAAGATAATTATACCTTAAAGTAAGATTAGTTTAATACTTACTATACTAACTATAAAGGTAATTATCCTACCTAATAATAAAGCTACTCTATTTAAAGTATTAAGCTTTTATTTATAAGACTTATATATTAGAACTACTCTTACTAATTTAAGGGATTAAACTAAGAATAAAGTTAAGCTAATACTATTAAAATCCCTACTAATAATAAATAGATAGAAATTAAATAGAAGAAAGCATTATATAGAATAATAAACCTAAATAAGATTACCTTAAGACTAAGCTTAAGCTAACCTAAGGGAAGTATAAATACTATTAGGTAAAACTAGCGCTTTAATAACTTCTTTACTTCTTAAGAATCTTAATTTACCTTTAAGGAATTTATAGCTAATATAGTAATAACCCTTACTAAACCCTTTAATATTAATACTATTAAGCTAATATTATAACTATCTTATATTAAGAAAGAGAAAATAAATACTTCTTAGGATTAATATCTATAATATTAATCTAATAGAATATTAAGAAAACTAAGGCTACCCTTTAGGTACTATTAGAAGGTAAGACTTAAGCTAATATCCTAATAATATAAAAGCCTTACTTACTACTTACTAGAGCTTTAGCCTTAAAACTTAATAGCTATATAATAATTTAGTCTTTTAATAGCCCCTAAAGAGTAATAATTTATATATAATAAAGCCTTAAGATTATTAATTATAAAGTATACTTAGATTAATATTAAGCTAATATAGACCTAAAGGATAAGGAAATTATATTAATCCTTTTAGTATACTCTCTATCCTCTATAGATAAACTTATAATATAATAGGATTCTTCCCTTTTAAACCTTAAAATAATTACCTTTTAATATCTAACTATACTTATAGGTAATTTTAATCTATATTACCTAATATAAGGGTCTAAATAATTACTATATATAGGTACTATCTACCTTATAGACCTAATAATAACTTAAGATCTTTTACTTTTTACCCCCTTTAGTATAATAATATAGTAAGATAATAATAATACTAAATTAACTATTAATCTTACTTAAGCGATATTAAATACTTATATTTAATATATTAATATCTCTTTATATAAGGGCTCTAATTACCTACTATTTAAATATAACTTACTTAGAATTAAAAACTAACTTAATACTATCTTAATACTAAACTAAAAACTTATAGATAATAAAGCTATTAGAGTAAATACTATAAATACTTTAAACCTAGAATAACTTAATATACTAATATAACTTAATAAATATAGTAAGGAATTTATTTAATACCTAATAGAGACTATTAAGAAGAATACTCTTATAATAAAAGGGAGTACCCTAAGGAATACTTAATAGAATAAAATTACTTATAATATAATTACTTAAGAATAAAAAGCCTATAGGAATTAAGTATAAAATTAATCTACTCTTAATATATATATACTCTAAGAGGTAGCTAGAGAGAAAAAGAAAGCTATTTACTATACTTTAAACTTAATATAATAAAAAGCTCTTTATAACCTTAAAAGTAAAAGTAAGATAGTTTAAAAGCTAATAAAGTAAGCTTAAGCTAAAAGCTAAAAGACTATAAACCTTATAATTATACCCTTATTATAAATTAAAGGGAATATATATACTATAAACCTTAAAGAAAAAATTAAGATCCTATCTAAAAAGTTCTTCTTAGAACTCTTTCTACTAGAAGAAAAGAATAATTTACTACCCTTTTAACCCCTATTTAAGTCTACCCTATATATCTACTAAAGATATATATAGGAAATTATTAAGAATATAAAGAACTAAAAGGCTATAAGCCCTAATAGTATTCTAAATAGTATTCTTAATCTTAATAGGAGAGAAATAACTAAAAGGATTACTCTTATTACTAAGGTAAGCTTTTAATTAGAATACTTCTTAAGATTATTCTATATATTATATATAATAATAATCCTAAAAGTAAGGAAGCCCCCTAATAAGGTAGGATTATAATAATCTATAGCTTTTCTCTTTATAATAGGGAAAGTTATTAAAAAGATAATTATAAAAGAGATCTAAAGGAATACTAAAGACTATAAATTTCTATTAAATACTTAATATAGTAATAAGTAGTACTATTTAGTTAATTTAATAATCTATATAATAATTAACTAAATCTAAATAGCCTAAGGTTTATAAGGGGTCTACTTAATATTAAGCCTAAATATTATTAGTACTTTTAATTCTATCTTATATAAAAAGCTTATTAATAGCCTTAACTATATAAGCTTCTTAATATAGATCTTAAACTAGCTTATATCCTTTCTAGAAGATAAAGAGACTACCCTAATAATTAATAGTAAATAGTTAAGCTTAATCTACCCTTAAGCTAAAGTCCTATAAGGGTTACCTTTATTCTTAATCCTTTTTATACTCTATACTTTAAGCCTTTATAAAGTACTAAAGAAAGTTAAAAGTATAAATATAATTATCTTTATAGATAATACTAATATTTTAGCTTTTAGTAAGAATATAATAGTAATATATACTTAGCTTTATATTACTTATAATACTTACTTAAAGTAGTTTTATACTTATAGACTTATATTTAACCCTAGGAAATACTAACTTATTAGTTTTAATAAAAATTACTAAAAGGTTAAAAGCTAGCTTAATATTAAAATAGTAAAGATTAAACCTTAAACTAAAGTATAGATCTTAAGGGTAATCTTTAATTAAAAGCTTATATAAAAGGAATATAAAGTAATAATAAAGAAAAAGATATAATTCTAATAATTCTTACTTAATAAGCTTATATTATTAATAGTTAGCCTTTAACTTACTTATTATTATATTATCTATATAATAATTATATAAGTAGCTATTAATTATAGCTTTATTATTTAGTATAAACCTATAGATTAAGATAATAAACTAAAAGGTATAGCTTAAAATCTAGCCTCTTTTAAATAAGCTTATCTATAAAGAGTTATTAGGGCTTATAAATTAATATTAGTCTAATAGCTATATAAAGAATCCTATATAATACTATTAGACCTTTAGCTTAATATAAAGAGTAATAGATTTTTTAAAAGCCTATAAGTAGGCCTAAGCGAAAAGCTATTAAAGTTAATAGTATAAATAAGATATTACCTTTATATAAAATTAAATAGAAGATAGCTAGACTATAAACCCCTCCCCCTAATAGAAGCTAAACGCTTTAGAGTAAAGCTTACTAAATATAAAAGGGATTAAGAATTAACTTTAGGTATAAAGTAATATAAAAGATAAAAGATTAAGGCTTAAACTACTAATAGGGTAAAAAAGTAATAATACCTACCTACTAAATAGATACTTAATAAGAAGACCTTCTTACTCTATATATTACTCTCTAAGGCTAAATCCTTTATACTAATTTAAGTAAGGATAGGCTATATTAGCCTATATATATATCTCCTCTAATAATATATCCTTAGGTTAATTATAGCTAAATACTAATATAATAAAGGAAATAAGACTCTATACTATTTAATTATATTCTACTAAGATATCCTATAGGAAAGATAAGAATTATATAGAAATACTAATATTATCTTAAACTTTAAATAGATTATTAGTAATAAGAATTTAACCTAAACCTTAATATATTAACTACTTTAATTTAATAGGCTTAAATAATTTAACCTTATTATATACTTTTAATAAGAGTAGGAAAAAGTAGAGAAAGTTATATATATACTAAACTAATATTAGTCTAAAGATAATCCTCCTTTAAACTAAAACTAATATATATATATATTAAATAGTAGCTATATAAATATAATCTCTCTTCTATTAAGGTAGCTTTATTATAATAATAAGGAGAGATAAATATATATTTAGCTATCTTTCTCCCTTTTAATTACTATATAGGTTACTATCTTTATCTAATTACTAAAGGGGAAAGATAATACTAATTAGAGATTATAAGGATAATTACTTTACTTTATTTTTATATTAGCTTAATACTAGACTTTTTATATACTAACTTAAGAGATATTACTAAATATATAATAAACTTAACTTAAGTCTAAATAGATATTAATCTTAGGCTTAATTAGCTATTCTACTTTTAGCCTCTTTATTAATACTTATAGGTCTAATTAAACCTTTAATCTTTAGGCTAATATTAGCCTTTTTCTCCCTATTTAGAATTAAACTCTTACTATATAGGGACTTAAAGTATTATTATTATATATTAGCCTAAAATAATACTAATATAATACTAAAGAGACTTATAATAAAGTAATACTTATAGTAAAACTAAAGAAGAATATTAATTATCTTAATTATAATATAGTAAAGATTATTAATAGAATTATAAAAGAGTAAAACTTTATTAATAATATACTAAGCTAAGACTACCTTAAGGCTAGTTAGATCTTAAGGGGGAGCTACCTTAAGGGGGGTTAGATTACTCTAAAGAGAGATATTAAAGTTACTACCTATAAAGAGAAGACTATTAATATTACTAATAGTAATACCTTTAATTAAACCTAAACTAATACTATAATAGGCTTAAGACTTAAACCTAGCTTTAAACCTAATAGCTATTTATATATAATAAATAAGGGTTATAAATAGCTTAATCTATATATTAAACTCTTATAATAACTATTAGTAAACTTTAAAACTAATATTAATATAAATATACCTTATAGTTAGCTAGATCCTTATAGTTTAAGTTATTAGTTTTTATAATAATAATATACTAAGTAAGTATAATCTTAATATAAAGCTACTATTAGTCTAAATTAATAATCTAAATAAATTAGTATTAATACTAAATTAATATTACCTTTTTATTACTTACTTAAATATATTTACCCTTTAAGTAATAATACTAAAGATACTTTAAGAATAATAACCCTTTATAAAAGTTAGTATAAAATTAAACTAATATTAATAAAGAGACTTACTAAGGATAAAGCTATAAATATATTATAACTCTCTTCTCTTAAGATACTTAAGGTACTAATAATAAAGGATTAAGCTAATAAACTATTAGTATAATACTAACCTAACTATAGTATAAAACTTATACTTCCTTATAAAGCTATATATAGTATACTAAAGTACTCTTTATATAAAGGGTTAACCTTAAGCTTATACTTAAGCTTAAGGTATCTTTACTTAAGTTACTAAAAGAGACTAATATAGTTAAGAAGAGGACTTTCTTATTAGGGTAGTAAAGCTAAAGAAGAAGAAGGTAGCTTAAAGCTTAACCTAATATTAGGATAATAATAAATAGAAATATAGATTATTACTTATTAGTAAGCTATTAAAGGTAATAATAAAGTTATAAGAAGGAAGAAAGAAGGAAGAAATAACCCTAGGGTAATTTATCTAAGGTAGGTTAAGTGCTTATATATAGCCTACCTTAAGGTTTAAGCCTACTCTAACTATTAATTTATATTAAGGGAGTAGAGAATACCTTAAGCTTATCTTAAGGCCCTTTTACCCCTTAAACCCTAGCGGGAGATAATTAGGTAAGTTAATTAAGGGATTAATCTTAGTTTTTAGTAATATAATAGTAAGAGAAGAAAGGTAGTTTTATCTAGCTAATATTAGTTTAACTTTAGTCTAAAAGTAGCTAGATTATATAATTCTACCTAATAATAGAAGGGGGTTTAAATAATCTAAATTTAGTTAGAATAGTATAATATAAATAATAATAATAATAATAATATAGGTTATAAATAGGTTTACTTTATAAGAAAAGCTAGTTATATACTTATAATAATCTTTATATTATTATTATTACTTTTTATACTATATTAATTTATTAAAACTAATTAAAGCTAAGTAAAAACTTATAAATAGAGACTTAAATATTATATAGTAATAAAGGTAAAATAATATTCTTTACCTCCCCCTAACTTTACCTTCTCATTACTTAAAGATGGCTCCAATAATCGTTCTTATCCGCCATGCACAGGCTCTTCACAACGTCAACAATAAGTGCCTCTGAATGTTTGGAATGCCTTAACGGCAGCAACTAACATCCCAGGTCTCTCCACAGGACTACACCATCCATGACCCCCCATTGTCAGAGCTTGGAGTTGAGCAGTGTGCGGCGTTGAACAAGCAGCTCCAGTCGACGTTTGCCGACGCAATTGCCGACGCGGCCGATGTTGCCGTCGTTGTGAGCCCGATGCGGCGTACCATGCAGACGGCCATGTTGTCGCTGAACTGGCTGATCGACCGAGGCGTCAAGCTGGAGGCCAACGCCGACTGGCAAGGTGAGTGACTGGAGCCGCCAGTTTGTCTATGTGTTGAGCAGATAGCTCAACAAGGACGCCTACAGAAAACTCGGACAAGCCCTGCGACACGGGAAGTCCGGTCTCGTCGCTGAGGGGCGACTTTCCCCGCGTCAACTCTGCCCAAGTCGATCCCGTGTGGCCAGACAAGACGTCTCCCAGCGCACACCGCTACGCGCACACGCGGCGTGACATCCTGGCCCGCGGGCAGTTCGGCCTCAATGCCCTTCACCATCGGCCCGAGAAGCTCATCTTTGTTGTTTCTCACTCGGGGTTCCTTCGGGAGGGCGTCGTTGGGTACTGGTTTTTCAACAGTGATTACCGCATCTTCACCTTTGACCAGGAGGCCGGAGGACTCAACCTGAAACAGGACGAGAGCACGGTCTCTGGAGGGATGGGCTTGTCCTGGCCCGAGGCTGTCACGATGGGATCGGATCTCCCGCATGGAGACGAGTAGAGGACGTCGTGAGAGATGTCGCGAGCTCCAGACACCGCGGAGTGTTGGTGACTTAGGGCATAGAGCCATTGGACATAGACAAAGACTTCAGAGTAGGCTAGCGGCGTGCACGTATGGGGAAGAAATGACACGGAGCTGGCTATCTCTTGTTTTCAAACACTGTGGTCTTGTCATGCCTGTTATTACATTTCTTTTTGTTCACATGAGGAGCTCAGGTATTCCGAGGCGGTGCCTCACGACGAGCAATGCGCAGTCAGTCGTATGTCCTCGTCTGCAATCACCTGGACAGAAAGCTCTGGAAGGCTGACTGGTCAATGATGACATTTCCAACGGCCCTCAACCTCTTCCTCCCCTCCTTCTGTTTCTCGAGAAGCTTCCGTCTTCTCGAAATATCCGCGGCGTGAAGCTTCGCGAGCACATCCTTACGGAACGGCTTGATGGTTTCGCGCGCCACGATCCGAGTTCCGACGGTCGCCTGAATCACGATCTCTGCCATCGACGTCAGTGACATGGACTATCTCGTCAACAGCCGTAGCTTACCAAACATCTGCCGGTCGACGTGTTGTTTAAACTTGGTCACCCATTGACGCCCAAGACGATCGACCTGTGTGCTGTGCACAACGCGGCAAATTGCATCGACGGGTTGTCGATTGACCATCAGCTGAAGCTTCACCAAGTGGCTATGGCGCCATCCCGAGTCTTCGTAGTCCAATGTCGCATACCCCTTGCTGTTAAAGTGACGCATGAGCGATGACGGTGAATAGGGGATATGGGGCTCTGGGGCTATGGCACGTACGTAGCGCTCTTCAGTTTCCCAAAGAGATCGTCAACCAGTTGAGCAGACGGGATGTCGTAAATCAGAATGACTTGTGTCGAGTGGAAGAACTCCATGCTTTTCTGCTCTCCCCGATTGGCCTCGCACAGCTCGATGACTCGCCCAAGATACTCTTCTGGAAGCGTAATTGTACACTTGACAAACCTAGAGTAGGGGTTAGTTGGCCCTGCGTCAAAGTGATGAACTACAGAAGACTCACGGTTCAAAGAGCTGGGCACCCCGGATGCGTGGATGGCTCTGATCTGGAAATAGAGCTGGGTTTTGCACCACCTCCTCAGAGCCGTCAGCCCAAACAATCTTGGTTGGCACAGTCGGCTCCGTGAGAATGACGTCGCGTCCATGTTCTTGTCTTAGACGATCCTGGAAGACGGAGCAGTGCAAGCTTCCGAGAAAACCGAGCCGCCACCCCGCGCCCAGGGCCTCGGAATGATCTTTCTGAAGCGTGACGCTGCGGTCGTTTAGAACTAGCTGGTTCATACTATCGGCCAGTCGGCCATAGTCGCTTTGGTCTGTGGGAAAGGCGGCGACAAATACCATGGGCTTGGGCTCCTCGAAGCCCGGAAGAGGTTCGACAAGGTTCTCATCGTTGATGGTGGTGAATGTGTCGCCGAGCTTCGCATCCTGGATCCTCTTCATGCCTGGGTTGAAGTAGACATAGCCCACTTGGCCGGCACGGAGCACCCGCATCGGTGTCGCGTGCGGATACTGGATGCCAACCTGGCCGACCGTGTACTTCATGCCGGTACCCAGCGATACGACGTTGTCGCCGGCCCGGATCATACCGTCAAAGACGCTGACGAGGAGAACTACGCCACGGAAGGTGTCGTACCACGAGTCGACTAGAAGCATTTTCAAGGGCTTCTGTTCATCGCCCTTGGGATGGGGGATGCGTTCAATGACAGCAGGCAGAACGGCTGGTACGCCCTTGCCCGTCTTGGCACTCAACAGAATAGCGTCCTTGGAATCCAGCTCGAAGGTGTTTTCCATCTGCTCCAGGACCCGGGGCACATCGGCCGCGGGCATGTCGATCTTGTTGACGACGGGAATCAAGTCGAGGTCCTGGGCGAAAGCGAGATGGAAGTTAGACACCGTTTGCGCCTGGATGCCCTGAGTCGCATCTACCAGCAGGAGGGCGCCGCCGCAGCTGGCGTAGGATCGAGTGACCTCGGCGCGAAAGTCGACGTGGCCCGGTGTGTCTACAAGGTGAAGGAGGTAGTCCTGGCCGCGGTAGTTGTATATCATGGTACACGTTTGGGCCTTGACAGTGATGCCACGCTCCCGCTCGACATCGAGTTTGTCCTGCCAGCATCTACGTTAGTCTTTCTTGCTGTGTACCCGTGTGGAAAAGTGCCCAGTCAGCTCGGTATACGCACTAGAATCTGCTTGTTGCCATCGCTGGCCGAGATAGTACCCGTGTGTTCTAGCAGGCGATCGCTCAACGTGCTCTTGCCATGATCGATGTGTGCAACGATGCAGAAGTTCCGATACCGCTCAATCGGGATGGCGGCGATGCGAGCCTCGAGATGAGATGGCGTCGCCTTCGGTGGAGGAGCCTTGGTGGCGTATTGGCGGCGCGGCGGAAATTGGCAGGAAGAAGGACGAGGGGGAAGGGAGAGAGGGGAGTGGGCAAACGGGGCGGCGCCGGCCCAGCAGCTCGGCCGTTGTCGAGGTTGCACGAGGCATTGCCGCGTCCAGGCTCGCCCAGCGCTCCAAGCCAGCCTCATTGAGACCTAGACTTCGCTATTGTGGAGGTACATCTGGAGGCGCTTCCGAGGTCGATCCTAGGCACAGGGAGTCGGATATCGTGGGGTGACGGTGGACGGAGGACGGGCGCGTTGGAAAATCTGGCTCTGGAGTCTCGAATCTGAAGAATTTGGGACTGGATCCATCCAATCGACAGCCTACAAAGTACGTCCCGCACCCCCGGATAATGAGGCTCCACGGTGCCTGGCACTTATCCAAATCCGTACTAGATAGAACGATCAATGCTGCGATCCGAAGTTCACAGATCTTACTACTATCTCTCGTCTCATTCCATGGCAGTGCTATATACGACGCTAGGTAGTTGTAATAAACAATGGTATATGTACGGACCTCAAGTCCTTGAGAGAGGGAGGCTGCCTTCGCCTCTGTCATTAGGTACCAGAAACAAAATAAAAGGTCACTGGGGGGTATCGACTCTCTCCCACACACGCGCTGCCCGGCTTGAGAAACAATCACTCCAACCTCTCCCATCATATCGTATCGCTTGCCACAACATCCACGCATCAATCAATCAATCAATCAATCAATCAATCAATCAATCAATCAGTCAGTCAGTTAATCCACGCATCCGTCTCGTTCGCATCACGTTAGGACCCATTCACTCCCGCGCTTGATGAACTTGTCCAAGAGCATCGATAGGTCCGATAGCACGAACCGGCATACGTAAAACCCAAAGAACTCTGCCGCGTGTCGCGTGCATAGTTCCAGCCCAACCTGCGTCTTGTCCGCATGGCGCAGCCCAGGGTCTTCTACCTGCCTTGCGATTTGATCTGGGGAACTCGCATTAGCATGACCGGAAGCTTTCCCAGTGCCATCGTTGCGTGAGAACTCACCAATGGCTTGGGCAGCATCAAACAGGCGGGCAAGCGAGCTCATGTACATCGCATTAGGGCCCGTGAACTGCGCCTGTGCCAGATCTCGCTTCGCGGGTCGGCTGGTTGGGTGTCCCGTCATGGGTAGGCTGGGGATACCTGGGACATCCTTACCCACCTCGACCACAGCGGACCGGCTGCTGTAAGCCCCTCCTAGGCCGACAGCAGAGTTCTTGGGACGTAGACGTCGCCATGAAAAGGCCGACTTGCCCGAAACACTCGAGGAGCGTGGCATGCCAGTTCCGGCCTCACCCTCTGCGCCGTTTGACGCGTCCTTGAAGAGTGTCGAAGAACCCTGAACTCCGACTTCGTTCCCGAGCTTGCGACTAAGTGCAGACTGAACTTGCTCCAGGACGCCCTCTAGAGATTGCATCTCTTCCAAAACCGCGTCCGCATCAAATGTATCGACTTTGGCAATCTTAAGGAGAGCAGCGGTGAGAAAGTCACAGTTGGCGACCTTGTCCTCGATATTCTTTAACTTTACACCTTTGACCCGCCACACCTCCCTCGGCACGAACAGCTTGCTGCTCAAGTAGCCTCCACGGGGGTGTGCCAGTGTCTGGTAAAGGCATCGCATCAGCCAGAACGGCCTCAGCATGAAGTCGGTCGGACAAGGCTCCAAGGGTACGGGAACATCCGGAATGATTGAGTGAGGTGATCCGGGAAGGGTCGGGGAGTGGAAATGATCGTCAAAGAGAGAGACGCCTGCAGCAGCCGTGTCCAGCCTATCCCGAAAAGCAGCCGCCAGCGGTGTTGGAAGTGCTGGGACAGCAGGCGCTCGTGACGTACCAAAGGGAGTATTACTCGATGGCGTCCCGGGAGACATGTCCGAGTTTTCATCGAGATTCGAGATCGACATGTTGCGACTCTTCATGCTTCTCAAACTTGACGACGAAAAGTTTTTTCTCAACCTCGTGACATTTGGCGACGAAGACCGTCCCGCAGCATTTTCATCTTCGTCAACGGGCCCTAGATGTCGAAATGGCGAAGCCGGAGGCTGGACATCGTCGCTAGGGCTTGCCTCCCAGAGTGGAGGTGACGAAGGCCTGCGGAAGCCACTAGTCGACCGTGATCCTGGTCCTGAAGAGATGGTAGTATCCTGCGCATCTGTGGCGGCAGACTTCGCTGGTGTAGTGTCTTCCGAATGCTGGGTTAGAGGAGGGCCAAGCTTTGCTGTTTCTATCTTGAGTTGTTTCGGGTTTTGTCCCGACAACCGGCGATTTCGTACAGATTGGGCCGAGGAGGATGGCCGCTGTGCAGGTAACTCCGGAAGAGAAGTTGTCGGGGGTGGCGCTGCCGGAAGTGCTGGCAAACTCGATAAGGGTGGAGGCATCTCCGTGACGGTGGAGAGCGAGGTCGCCGTCGTGGGAGGATTCGAACCCGATGAGCTGTGCCAAGTCCGTGTGGTCCGACCGCTTGAGTCCGATTCGCGAGGAACGGATGGCCTCTGCCCATGGTCCATCGCGAATTGCTCGATTCCGTAGTCGCGGGCCATCTCTTCCAAGATCCGCTCTTCCTCATCAGATGAGTTATCATCAAAGAAATCCTCGGGCATGTTGTGGTGTTCTTGGTGAGATGTCTGTTGAGGATGTCGTTGCCTCTCCATTTCGGTAACAATCTCAAAGGCTTCTTGTTCGGTTTGTCTCACTCGCTCACGGGCAAGCTCGACCTTACGAAGGGCGTTTACCACAGCCTCCTCATTGGACTCGTCCAGCTCCTTTGATCGATAATCATTAGTAGGACTCATCGGCTCATAACCCTCATCATACGCAGCTTCAATAGCAGCATCAAGTGCTGTATCGAATTCCGCCTCAGTATTACCGCTCGCAGCCCGGATATGCTTCCTTCTAAAACCCAGGGAAGATGTGCGAGAGTGAACCGAGGACGATGTTGAGCCACCTGACTCGTCGATTGGATCCAACCAAGAATTCAGGCTGTCCTCTCGTCCATGATTTGAAACGCCTACGGGTTCGACTGGGTGGGCTGTGGCCATGGCAAACTCAGATGAAACTGGGACATCCGTATCCTCCTGCGCTTTCACTGGAGACGGTGCTCGGCGTGGTGATAATGGCGCAGGCATGTAGGGATAGTCCGGGGGCCTTTGCAAAAGGAAAGGATCCGGTGACCTTGGGTTAATAGGTGATCGCGAGAAGGAAGACTGGAGAAGACCGGTTTCGGGGGTAAGTGTGGTCACGATGGGCTTTGGTTTGTTTGCCCTCCGTGAGGGAGATGGAACCACATGTGGGGGCTGATGGCTCCGGTCGTCGTCCCTGATTACTCTCGTTATTGTTGCTGTCTCGAAGACGGCAACCTCCTCAGCTTCTTCGTCGTCAAGGCGAAGCATGGATTCCGAATCTGAGCGATGGACATCACTAATGGGGCGCGAAGGCAAAGCTTTTGCATCCTCGTCCAGCCAAGGCGCAATTTGGTCTAGTTCCTCAATTCGGCTGGTGTATGTGCGTCGCTAAAAGGTACGATACTGGGTTAACTAAAGCGTAGTCAGGATGATGGGTGAGGGTATCCAACTTACAATTGCTTCGAGCTTTCGCTTATCGTCGTCACCCGTTGTCTTTTGGAGGACTTGTCGAAGAAGCTCGCAGGCCTCGGCATAGGCCTCTCGCGCACCTTCAAAATTCTGGGCATTGTCAAGCTGGACTGCCGTGTTTGCCTTTTGCAGCGCCCTAGAAAGCATCGCCTTCTGGGACGTAGGCTTTGTACCCCGACCCTTCTCATGACTACCCTTTCCAGACCGATTTCGGGAATGACCCCGAGGGACATGTGCCTCTCCGTCGTAATCGTAAGGCATTATAGGTGGTTGGGCAGCGGAAGGACTTGAGTATATGGATGAAGCTGTGGTGATTTGGTCTGTTGATTCGGCGGTACCTGGTGGAATGAGGGACTGACTCTCCTGGCGGGCGACACTCGGTAGTCGGCGCTCAGTTGAACCAGGGCCAGCCCCTTCTACTTGGACTTGGAGATATTCGCTTAGGTTAGGGGGCTCCAATGGCGATAAGACGGCGATTGGGGGTAGTATCCGCGCTGGCTGACTATCCTCCGATGGCGGCGCAGGTGTAGGGAGGTCCTGTGGTCTTGAGACGGAAGAAACGCTTGGCCTTCTATTCTTCTGCAGTTTTCGGGGCGATGGTCTCGCGGTTGGTGGAGATTTGTTGAGCAAACTGGTCGCATCGACGCTTCCACGAGAGCCAAAGCGGGAATGAGACGTACGCGGGGCAACCTGAGAGTTGTGGTTGGAACCAGCGGTAGACGTAGACCAGCGATTTAGAAGCCAAGATGCCTCGGCAGGGTTGTTGTTAGGCGAGCCGGCGGCTGCGGCGCTGCGAGATGGTCGAGGGGGAGTCTGAGGGCGCTTCAGATGTCCAGCTGCCGGTGGCGGTTGGCGTGGGGCGTCGAAGGGGCTGAGATGTGAGCCCGGTGCGATATGCGGCGGTGGTAATAGCGAAGAGGTTCGTGGTGGTCGAGAGGCGGCGCGGCCTGCGAAGGAGTCGGGGTTCGGGCTTGGCGAGGTTGGCTGGTAGAAGGTGAGCGAGGCAGAGTGTGGCGGTCTCGACAGGTCGGGACGGGGAGGGCGATGCGGTTCTTGATAGTGATATTGCTGGTGATGATGGAGTCGCGAGTCGGTGGGCGCCGAGGCAGAGAGCTTCCAGGGGAGCTCAACCGTGACGGGAACGGCGACAGTGGAGGATGAGGGCGCGGTCAGGTCGTGGGAGGAGGAGAGACGAGCCGCCTCGGGCATTCTCTGTTGACGCCGCAAGTCGGGTGGTCTGGTCGAGTTGAGTTGAGTCGGATCCGGTACAGTACGGTGCGGCGCGGTGCGGTGCTAGCACGACAAGTCGACCCAAGCCAAAGTGGACAATCCCCCCCCCCTTTCCAGTCGAGAGGACACTATCAATCGGGTCAAGTCTGGTTGTGTCGGCGGGTTGGCTGGTTGCTGCTAGCGGTGGTCGCTCGTGGAGTTTGGTCGTGCTGGGTGTGGGCTAATGGCCCGCTTTCCTCAAGGCCACGGACTGCACGGTACTTCGTGCAGTACTTGTTAGGAAGTTGGAGCGGAGTAAAGCGCTTGCGTCCTGTGGCGCGTCTAATGTGCAGAGGTCGATCTCCTCAGCGCAGCGCATTACGGTTCGCGCCGCTGGATCGGGTCGTTTGCGTTGCTCAATGCAGAAGAGGTGGAATGCAAGACTGGGCGCGATTTCTGGTGTTGATGGTGATGACGAGTCGACGATTCAGCAATGAAACAGATGGACAGAGAATCCGAGACGACACGGACGACCCGAAAGACGGTGGACCCAGAGTCGGGTCGGAGCGTAGCCTGGCAGGATGGATGGCAGGATGCCCATGTCAGGGGATGGACCGAGTCGTACCTGCATCTTTTGGTTGGTAGCTAGGTACTGAGGAACGTGCTCTGCCTTTCCACTTCCATTCCCACTTCCCCGAAGGGGAACCAGCGTTCTGTTCCAGTTACTACTTGCGTTAGTACGTTAGGGACCAAGCACCATGCCCTGGTGCGAGTCTGAGAGCCATGTGTGTGTGTGTCGGGGAACTCTAGAGGACGGTGAGGCCCCCAGTGACCCCGTCGCCTGTGGTGCTGTCAAAGGGGTACTCACTGTGGATCAACCATGCTCGTGCACGCGCCACATACGTACAGTGAGCGCACCGTGTATCCGCTTTGACTTTGTAAGCGCCGTTTCATTCAACAGTGCATTCTCGCTAACCTCACTACCTACATGAGGAGTAGCATGCATCAATCGGGGCGTGCACTCTCGCAGCCTTGCAGGGTGGGTCACGTCCGCTGGAGCTTGATACGTAGGACCTTGCGAGGCAGAGGAAAGGTATCTGATGCATGCACGCGCACCTACCTTCTCACGTCTTGTCATACTTGCACCACCGGCGAAACACTTGAAAAGTGCTGACCATTCGCATCTTGGATTGCAGAGATGGCTAGTGTAGACGATATTTTCAAGGTTTGCTTTCCAGTCATTCCTTGAGTCTAATGTTACGCATCATCATAGCTAACCAACTACCAGAGCGCAGGCATCTCTTCTAAGCGCAAGCTGGATCCCATCCGAGATCCAAGTAGGTCATTTGATCCATTCCCCCTCTAGCTGAGCCCGCAGCTTGCTTACCACAACTCTTTTCCTGCAGATGAGATTTACAAGTCAGCCAAGGTGAACGCCAACGGCTCCAGTCGTCACGCCCAAGTTGACGATGCAGAGCCTAGCGACGACGACGAAGCTGGCCCGGCGCCACCCCCCGAAGACGACGACAACGACGACTTTGGTACCGATTTACCTCCCGCCGATGACGAGGACCGCTTTTTTGGCGGCGGAATCACCAAACAAGAATCTGAGATCCTCGACTACGTTGATGAGGCGGATGCCAGGATCGCGACAGAAAAGATCGATGCAGCATGGCTTCGCAAAACCGCCCTGAACTTCGAGAAGCGCATCACCAAGAACGCCGAGCTTCGCGCCAAGTTCGAAGACGACCCCCAGAAATTTATCGGCAGCGAAGGCGACTTGGATGCCGACATCAAGGGTCTCTCACTGCTCTCCCAACACCCAGAGCTGTACCCCGACTTTGTCAAAGCCGGGTGTGTCGCAAGTTTAGTCGGTTTGCTAGCGCATGAAAATACGGACATCGCCATTGATGCCATTGAGATCATGGGCGAGCTAACAGACGAGGACGTCTCGGCGGATGAAGCACAGTGGAACAGCCTGGTAGATGCCATGATGGATTCGGATGTGCTGAGTCTACTGGTGTCCAATTTCTCCCGCTTAAACGAAGAGGAGGAGTCTGATCGAAGCGGCATCTACCATGCTCTCGGAGTGATAGAGAACTTGTGCTCTCGACCATCAGTCGCCGAGCGTGTCGGAGAAGACGAGAAGCTGCTACAATGGCTTTTGCAACGTATCCAGCGAAAAGAGGACTCCGTCACACAGAACAAGCAGTACGCGGCTGAGATCCTGGCCATCTTGTCGCAAGCATCTCCAACCAACCGCACTCAACTCACACGCCTTGACACGATTGACCTCCTGCTCCAACTCGTCTCCCCATACAGGAGACGAGACCCAGAAAAGGGTAGCGAAGAGGAAGAATACATGGAGAATCTCTTTGAGGCGTTGACCTGTCTTGCAGATGACGTCTCGGGCAAGGCCAAACTCCTTGAGGCTGAGGGGGTAGAGCTGTGCCTCATCATGTTGAAGGAGGGTAAAAGGAGCAAACCGCCAGCGTTGCGCCTCCTGGACCATGCCACCGGTGGGGGTACAGCCACGGAGGTGTGCCAGAAACTTGTCGAAGCGGGTGGCCTTAAGACCATTTTCACTGTTTTCATGAAGACGCAGGATCACCGCTTGTCAGAGCATCTAGTCAGCATCTTTGCCTCGATGCTACGATTCCTGCCAGCAAACTCAGCAGAGAGGATACGAGCGCTAGCCAAATTTGTGGAAAAGGACTATGAGAAGATTTCGAAACTCATCAAGCTTCGGAGAGACTACAGTGGTCGAGTTGCAAGGGCCGACCAGCAAAACGAGGCTGAGATGAAGGACGTATCAGCAGAGAACAGGGAAGAGGTGGAACTAGAATGGCTGGCAAGCAGGATCGACGCCGGGCTTTTCACGCTTCAGACAATCGATCAGGTCCTGGCCTGGTTGGTGGCCGAGGACAGCGGGGCTGGGCGGAAGATCAAGCAGCTGCTCAGCGAGCGCGACGAGAAGCTGGGAGTCATTGGAACGACGCTAAGAGAACAGATGGAGGGACTGGATACGACCGAGGAAAACCAGGACACGAGGGATATGCTAGGCACTCTGGTCAAATTCGTTCAGTAGACTTTGTATTAAGAAGCTGCGCGCTTGACGGGCCGCCAGAGGATCGATCATAGTTTGCACGCGCGCTTCTTCCCTCTCGTCACGTTCTTCCCTCTCCTCCACCCAGTGCACCCTCCCTAGGGTCCCGAATTGACGAATCGCGGCGATCCAGTCATGTCTGTGCAAGTTCGTTTTACTACGATACTCTTCGGGGAGTTGGGTGTTAAAGAGTGCACTCAAGCCTCAGTGGGGGCAACAGGCTTGACATCAAAAACGGCGGTGAGCAGGTTCTTGACGACCTCGGCCTGACTCTTCTTTCCAGCCGCCTGGATCTCCTTGATCTGCTGCTCGGCCTCCTTGTTGGCCTCGGCTTCGGCTTCCTTGTTGCCCTTGCTGTGCTATAGGGAGTATAACGGGGTCAGCGACACGGGGTCCGTTATCGTCAAAGTCGGGGACACGGGGGGATGGCATACCTCGGCCTCGAAGTCCTTGTACTCTTTCTCCTTTGAGGATTTGTAGTCGCTTATCTCTTGCTTGGCCTCATCACGGGCTTCTCTGACACGCTTAGTGCGGACTGGCGACGTTGGAGGTTACTGGGCGTGTTCATCGTTAAGACGTAGACAGGTAAATAGAGCTTACATTCTCGAGCTGCAAGGGAGACTGGGTTAGCGTGGTGCAGCAGGACAAGGGGACCTCAGGGCCAGAACTCACCCGTCTGAACAATCTTGGAAGCTTCTCGCTCAGCCTGGTTGTATGTTAGTCCAGCAATCGCAGGCAGTCGAAAGGGAGGGCCAGACGTACGTCGAGAAGCGTCTGGATACCGGCCGAGTTTTGTGCGGACTGGAAGGCCGGTTAGTCGGGGACGTTGTCTCGTGGCCGAAGGAGATGGAGCTCGGTGCTGCTAACCATGGCGACTGATGGAGGAGGGTGCTGCGGCGCGGCGAAGAGAGGGCACTGTAGAGAGATCGGGTCGAAATAAGAGGTGTGCGGACGGAGATGGGGCGAAAGGGGCGATCGATTCGATGGGAGTTGCGATGGTAGGGCAAGGCGGTGGTTCCTCGGTGCGTCGGCGGATATAGTTGGAGGTTGAGGTTGAGTTGTGAGGCATGAGGTAAGGGTACGGCCGTAGCTATGGTGCAGGCAAGTAGGTAGGTAGGGGCGTTTGGGGCGGTTCCATTGGCTGCCGATTGGTGATTACACCTGGGGCGACCACCAAGCTGTAGGTACCTGCCACTAGGCTTCGGGTCTCTGAGGTAGGTCACTGCATGGAGAGTACCTACCTACCTTAGGTACCTCTCAGCCGAGAGGTACTTGGGTCTCCAGTCTCTGAGAGCACCACCAGCAACATGCACCCACTCTTCCGAGCGTCATGTCGGCCCCGCCTCTCAGGTCTCAGCATACCCATTGGACCACTCAGCCGCCCACTGCCACTGCGCGCCTGCCACCCGTCATGGTTCGAGACTGAGGTGTCGCTGTCGCTTCATTTTCTCTCTATAAAATTGCCCGACAACTTCCATCGCCGTGGAGTCTCTCGCTTCCCCATTACCTCAGCACACGGTCCTCGCGCGCCAATTCTTCTTCACGCACATTGCACCGTCAACCTCCGCACGCGCCGTCGTCAAAAGCACCCTTGCCGTCATGTCCCGTGCCTCCAAGCTCACCCTGGCGGCCACGTCCCTTTTCGCCGCCGGCACCGTCTTTATTGTCCACTTCCAGCAGAAATTCGAGAAGGAGGTACTTTTAACCCCATTGCGAGCCCCAATTGAATCGCTAGTCTTGTCGTAGTCATGCTCAGAACTCCGAACCCGGCTCCGAGGCTAACCGCAAGTTTGCGACACAGGCTATGCACGAAGGCGTCGTCCGCGACATGGAGCAACAACGTGTCAAGCGCGAGCGACAACTCGATTTCGATATGCAAAAGGCTTTAGAGGAGGAGTACAAGCGCGAGCAGTCCGTTTCAGCGTCCATAGTCACAGGAGACAAGGCGGTTCCGAATAGTTGACGGTAATACGGTGCGGGAACCCCGGACCGCCAATTATTAACCGCTCCAGCAAAATGTACAATCTGTAAAACACAACACAAGAAGATACCGCTCCATCACTTGCAACTCCAAGTGCGTAAATGCGTTCCATGTTCTACTATCCTACTCCCACCACTATGCCGATTTTGTACATGCCTCTCTCTCCCCTTCCTCCCTGTTCAGCATTACAGCCGCGATGGCCCGGGCCCCTGGTGGCTTCTTTTCTTTTCCGTGGGTTGGACCCAGGTCCTACCACTTCTCTCGATACTATCCGTATGTCCCTTCTTATCACGACTATCGGATTGAAACGCCCGACCGGCTTGTAAACATTCTTGCGGCGATATTCATGGCCTGCAACTCCTGGAACAGAAGCTTGGCGGCGTACGGGATGTGGATCTGCGCAATCTTGGTCTTGTTCTTGCATGGCCGGCACTCAAACGATTGCTTTGACAAGTTTCTAGAGTCTCATATTAGCATTCAGTCAGGGAAGATGCCCATCCCCAAAGATGGGAGGGAGTTTAAGGGTTCGCGAGGAGTACTTACGCAATTGGCGTCATGAGTCCACAAATCTCGCAGACG
The DNA here is from genome assembly GCA_019137265.1 of Neonectria coccinea. Taxonomy (NCBI): domain Eukaryota; kingdom Fungi; phylum Ascomycota; class Sordariomycetes; order Hypocreales; family Nectriaceae; genus Neonectria; species Neonectria coccinea. The sequence continues at coordinate 46,527 of WPDF01000097.1, forward strand.
TGGACTCTGAAGGCGTCAGACACTTCGAACAGACGCTCCTTCAAGAAGGCTGCGGCTCCGTGGGCAATCATGCAATCACGTTCCATCTCTCCGAATCGCAGACCACCGTCTCGAGCACGACCCTCCACGGGCTGTCGAGTCATGATCTGCACGGGTCCTCGCGCTCGCGCGTGGATCTTGTCGTCCACCATGTGACGGAGTCGCTGGTAATAGGTTGGGCCAAAGAAACACTGCGCTCGAAGTTTGCGGCCGGTGTGTCCGTTGTACATGATTTCGAATCCTCGCGACTGGTATCCGTGCTTTCGGAGTAGCTCCGAGACTGAGTCCACTGTGACGTCGGTAAACGGAGTTGCGTCACCCTCCATACCCTCCAGTGTTGAGACCTTGCTTAGCAAACACTCGATCAAATGGGCAATTGTCATTCGGGATGGAATGGCGTGAGGGTTGATAATGATATCAGGTGTCACACCTTCCCGCGAAAATGGCATGTCTTCTTGGCGGTATGTCACACCGATGGTACCCTTCTGTCCGTGACGAGAGGCGAACTTGTCACCAATCTGAGGAATCTTCGTTGTCCTCACTCGGACCTTGACGTACTTGACGTTGTCGGCATTGACCGTCATAATGACTTGGTCGATAATGCCGTTTTCGGTACTCCTGAGCGGTGTCGAGATGTCTCGCCGTTGATGCACTCCGGTCCGCGTGCCCAGATCCTGGTTCTCCTGATCAATTGGCGCCGTCTTGCCAATGATGATATCCTCGCCAGACACTCGGACACCTGGCGCCACGATGCCATCCTCGTCGAGCTTGTCGTAAGTTCCGTGTTTCATTCGAAGCGTCGATTGCTGGAACGGCTTCTCAAACACCTCCGTGTAGTTCAAACCAACCTTCTTTTCCTGGTCCGAGTATGATCGGAAGAACAGACTTCGGAATAGGCCACGATCAATACTGCTCTGGTTCATAATGACGGAATCCTCCTGGTTGTAACCCGAATAGCAAGCAATGGCTACAATAGCATTCTGACCGGCCGGTAGCTCACGGAACTTCAAGAACTCCATGGATCGCGTCGTAGCCAAGGGCTTCTGGGGGTAGTAGAGAATATTGGCCATGGTATCCATACGCCGAGAGTAGTTCGTGAGGAAGAAGCCCATGGCTTGTTTGCCCATGGCAGATTGGTAAGTGTTACGTGGTGACTGCATTTCAGTTAGTCTTACGTCTAATGATATAGGCATGACAAACGACGTACCTGGTTATGATCGGGGAAGGGAATGATGCTGGCACAGATACCAAGAATCATACTGGGATGAATCTCACAATGCGTGTACATGTGAGTTGTAGGGTTTGTCTTTGTCTTTAGTCTCCTGTTCGGATCGTCACCCATATCTTCTTCCACTGCAATACCGGCTTTTTGTAGACGATAAAAGTCGAGATCTTCAGGTGTCATGCAGATCATGGCGGTCTCCTCTTCTTCGGCATCCAGATACTCAATGGCTCCCGCTCGGATCAGTCCCTCCCAGCCAATCTTCGACGCTGGATCGTCTGATGGCTCTGACTGTTCCTTGGCGAGCTTGTTCACCAGGTCCTTGGTCAGAACAAGTTGTCCCTTGGCGATGCCCGTGTCGTGATCATCCTCTTGCTGCACCGTGAAGACTGGTCTCATTACTCGCCCGGCATCGGAGAATACCTTGAACTCTCGGTCTCGAATATCTCGGACCAGCGACACCTCGTACTGTAGGTAGGACTTTCGGCGGGTATCCAAGACCTGACCAACAAGATGTTTCGGGTCTTGGTGAACCCCTACCCAAGTTCCATTGACGAAGATTTTGGTGGCGTGCGGGTATCTCAGGGGCTCGTACTCTTCAACAACTTCCATGCCTCTGTTGATCATGAACTCGATCAACGGCTCGGATGGAGAACCAACGCTGACGTAGCACATCAACGACAAGTTCTTGACCAGACCACACGCCTGGCCTTCGGGCGTCTCTGCGGGACAAACCAAGCCCCAATGGGTGTTGTGCAGCTGACGTGGTTTGGCCAGCTTACCATCTCGTCCGATGGGAGTGTTGGTTCGTCGCAGATGGGACAAGGTGGAGGCGAAGGTATAACGGTTGAGCACCTGCGACACACCCGCGGTCGAGCTCGCGGCCTTCTTCTGGTCTCCCCAGTTCCCAGTCGCCAGTGAGTACTTCAAGCCATTGGACAAGGTTCCTGGCTTGATTCCAACAGCCAGGTTGAAGTGCCGATTGCCCTCAACGCATCGCTTCAAGTAGTTAGAAAGCTCAGTATTCACCCTTCGCATGATGCCACGGAAGAGTTTGGCTAGAAGGGGACCAGCAAGATCCAAACGCTTCTTGCCGAAATGATCGCGATCATCGGGTTCGCGTCGGCCAAGAGCACATTGCAGAAGCTTGTGGACCATGTAACCTAGGAAGAATGCCTTCCTGGTCTCGCTACCCTCGGTCTGAGAGATATGGGGCAACGTCTCCTTTTGAAGAATGTCCTTTGCGACGCGCACTCGCTTCTCGCGACCGAGACCTGCCTGATCACGATTTCCTCGCTTGCCAATGAAATCAAGAGCGACCTCACGATCTTGCACACAGAAAGCTTCCTCGATACAAGGGCGCAACATCTCCAGCATCTGGCTGTCGTTTCGATCGTAACAGATGTGGTTGAGGATATCCTCGTCGGAAACGACTCCCAATGCACGGAAGACGATGGCGACGGGAAGGTCCGACTTGACAAAGGGGAGAGACGTGTGAATGGTCTGGCCGAAGCCACCTCGGGCAGAGTCTCCTTTTCCGTACAGCTTCAACATGAGACTAGAGATGAGTCGGGAGCCCTTCTCGAGGGCACTCCTGATCTCAGCAGTGTATGTGTATGGGCTAGGCTGGGCCTTCTTGAAGACTTGGACGATGTTGGCAGCGGATCGCTCTTGGGCGATGAGGACCTTCTCACTGCCGTTGATGACAAAGTAACCGCCCTGATCATAGGGGCACTCGTTGACGAGGAATAGGTTGTCGTCATGTTCGCGGCTCAAGTGACAAATTTTGGACTTGACCATGATAGGCAGCTTGCCAACGAAGACCATGTCTTTCCAGTCGTCCCCGGTCTTGCCAGAATCGTCGTCACCCGACTCTTCGAGCTCCCAGACCAGCTTAGTAGGGTTCTCGCCAGTCTTGGCCAACTCATTACGCTGAGTATCGTCCATCTCGTGTAGAGGTACCTCCTTCTCGACGGCGACGGAGACCTTCTTTGTGATCTTGATATAGAGAGGACTGGCATACGTCAAGTTGCGATCACGGCATTCGTAGGGAAGCAACGAGGTCACAGTGCCGTCCGTCTCGCTGATTGTCGGCCGCGAGACCATGACGCTGCCAAATTTGATCTCATATCGGCGCAAGGCGATGGTTTGGCCCGGAGGTGAGGGCGGATTGGGCTGATCTAGAGAGATGACGGAGTACTCGTTGACGAGATCCTGTATGGTTGTTTGCGTAAACTCGTCAAAGGAGTCGGTCTGCTGTGATGCAAGGCCCTTGGTCTCGAAGAAGGACGAGATGACAGTCCAGCAGTCCTCCGGAGTGATGCCCTCCTCCTCATCGCCATAGTTGTCGTAGTCGGATTCGTCCTCGTAGTCGGCCATAGTGTCTACTCGGTAGCGGTAGATGTTGAAATGGGTTTACAACAGCGCTAAAAGAAATCGTCGGGGTATCTGCGTTTCGAGATGAGTCTCGGTCGGAGCGACGATTGCCTCAAGGTTGAATGAAGAACGGAGCTGGTGCAGCGACGATGGCAATTTCAGGGCGGTCAGTTCGGGACCTTGCGCCTAGAGCACCCCGTGAGCATCTGGCGACAGCTTCTGCAGAACAGCAATGACTCTGGCGGGGAGACGAAGCTAGATTTCGGGATGCGCGGGATATGAGTGACGAGCCCAGTGTCGATGAATTTGGTTGACGGGGGAAACCTCAAAAGCCTTCGTCGAAGCCTTGAGGCGCCAGTAGTAACCGAAACGCGACCACTTGCCAGAGACCGCTAGTCCTAAAACAGTGTAGCGCCTTTAAAGTGCAACCTGGTGCTTGCGCGACGCGGTCTGCGACAAGCTGAATAAGCACCGATTCACCTGTGGCGGTCTCCCGCGTGGCAGACCCAAAATGATGTGGCGCAAGAACATGTGACCTGCTGTAAAGATGTGGCGTATGTGTGGCTGCCTCCTGTGGCGCAATCAGGGCCTTCATCTGCCTGCTTGTCGAGATCAACCTTGTCTGGACTCCATCCCACTAACACACCACCAGGTAAGGGAACGAGAGGTCTCTCGCGATATGCAATCAGCCGATGCAGCCCCTTCTCTCGCCAGAACCCATTCCGGAGGTGAGATACGGTGAACTATCCTGGGCCATGAAGTCATTTTCTTCATCAACATGGAGCAAAGAACCTGGCGATTGACCCAGACCGCCAACAGGCTCTGCCTCAGATTCCGGACCACACGTACGTCTACCACGCACGCCCAAGGATAGACGGCATCTTTTGTCAACTCAACAGAACTCTCAGCAACCGAGGGGCTCGAATTTCCACGGCCGACCATGCCGAACACCCGCACAGCAATGCCCTACGCGAGAGAATAATCAAGAAGAGGCAGCGCTAAAAAGCATTGAGCGAAGGGATGACGCTGACAGCCCCTCCGAGGGACAGGGGAGCAACCCAGCCTGGAAATACAACTCCATCTCATCTCAACAAAGCCCACAGAATACGGCGCCAATTGCTTCCTCTCTCCGGCATCGTGCATGCTCGTGCAGCTCGCCAAACACTGCACACCGTCTGCACCCTACCGAACAACAGGGCCAACCAGTATTGCCTCTATCCTGTTCGTGGAGCCCCTGCGGATTGGGTTACAATTTCGGTTACGCACTCCGAGCAGGTCGCCGGCCACCCCACAACTGTTTCTGAAACCAGGTACCAAAGCTTGGCGCCTTCATTTCTCTCGGCCGGTTGATCCTGGGCCTCTCCCCGGCCCGTCAGACCAGCTCCGTGCTTCCCCATTAGTGGAGGATCTCAACCCGAGACCGTGATCCGCCTCAATTGGCCCACTCCCGATCTCATAGCACCATCATCACCTCTTTGACTCTGTTAGTCTCTGCCTGTCTACCCCTTGGCATCTCTCGATACCAGCCCATACGGATCCATGTAGTCCATGGATCATGGGTCAACATGCCACCACTACTGCAGCCGCCATTCCGTTCGGGACTTGGAAGCAGTACGTAGACAAGAGCCTAGAACTTTGTATCAGTGCATATATAAGATGAGGGACGCAACTTCTTCGATTTGCCAAAAAGAAAAACCTTCATCTTCATTCAGTTTCTGTGTACTTCTTTCGGTTCTCAAACACTCTCTTTCAACCAAACGACTCTCATTAACTATTGACCGTTAACATTCATTTGCAAAAATGCGATCTTCCGCTCTATACCTGGCCCTGGCTGGCCCTATTGCCGTCCGCGCCGCTTCAGGAACCGGCCAATCCACAAGATACTGGGACTGCTGCAAGCCTTCTTGCGCCTGGGATGGCAAGGCCTCCGTCAGCGCTCCCGCGCTTACTTGCGATAAAAACGACAACCCTATCTCGGATTCCAATGCCGTCAGCGGTTGCGACGGCGGCACTTCCTACACCTGCAGCAGCTACGCTCCCTGGGCTGTCAGCGATGATCTTGCTTACGGCTTTGCCGCGACTGCCATTGATGGAGGCTCCGAGTCGTCCTGGTGCTGTGCTTGTTATGCGTGAGTTGCCACCACTCGTTTTCAAGTTTCTGCCTGGCTGGGTCATGTCCATCGTCCATGATACTAACCAAACTCGTCTTCTAGCCTCACTTTCACTTCTGGCGCCGCCAAGGGCAAGAAAATGGTGGTTCAGTCCACTAACACCGGAGGCGATCTCGGCAGCAACCACTTCGATCTTCTGATCCCCGGTGGTGGTGTTGGTATCTTTGACGGATGTACTTCCGAGTTCGGCACGGCTCTTCCTGGAGCTCAGTACGGCGGTATCTCCTCGCAGAGCCAATGCACCAGCTTCCCCGAGGTTCTCAAGGACGGCTGCAACTGGCGATTTGACTGGTTCGATAACTCCGACAACCCAGGCTTGACCTTTGAGCAGGTCCAGTGCCCCACGGCACTCACTGACATCTCAGGATGCAAGCGAGATGACGACAGCAGCTTCCCTGTCTTCAGTGGTGGTGGTGCTGCTGCTGCTGCATCAGAGGTCACGAGCTCGACCAAGGTTGCGCAAGCGACCAAGGCTGCTACTTCGTCCAAGGCTGCTACTTCGTCCAAGGCTGCTGTCTCTTCCAAGGCTGCCGTCTCCTCCAAGGCTGCCGTCTCCTCCAAGGCTGTTGTTTCGTCCAAGGCTGCCACTTCCAAGGCTCCCGCTCAAACCGCGGCCCCGACCACCAAGAAGGTAACTAACTCCGCCAAGAGCAGCACCCGCACTCGCACCCGAACCAAATCTGGATGCGCCGCTAACAAGTCTTCCATCCTGAAGGCTTCTAGCACCTCCAAGGCTGGATCTACCGCCGTGTCCGCGGCCTCCGCTTCCGCTTCTACTGCTGCCTTGTACCACCAATGCAACGGCTCCAAGGACTTGTACCCCAACGGCGCTCTGGCTTGTGCTGAGGGCAGCACCTGCGTCTACTCCAACGACTGGTACTCACAGTGCCTGTAGAATCTAGTGGCCTGAATGGAGAGTGCGCGACGGCTGGGGGGTCATCACAAAAAGCAGGCAGAGTGAGCTATTGTAGAGCATGGCACCTCGGACCTGGCGTTCGGCCTTGTTGTACATATATTTCTCATTACTGTATATATTTTGTAGTTATCTTAGTACCAGCACTCTACTAGCGCTAAAGGATCTTTGGCATGCTTGCTCAGTATCTTTCAGTGCGTAATTCACATGGTGTATCCCCAAAACTCCAAATGCTCACTGTCTACCATATTATCACCTTGGTCTAATATTGGCAAATGCCACCTACATCCTCATCCATAGTCCATGATCCAGCCAGCCCCTTGACCTCGACATCTTCGGTCTCCAAAGGAGCACCGTGGTCTGGCTTGCCAAGGAAGAAATCGCCCTTACCTTCCGTTTTTATCTGTCTCTTCATGAAACGTCTCGTCCACTCTTCGACGGCCGGCTCTCCGGTCTCGTCCCTCGCTTGCTTCAAGAACGGGATCAAGGCAGTGCCGCCGGTGCCCTTCTGGTTCTGTTGGTTCTTGCGGGACGCAACGGCGAGGTTGACGCGATGGCGGGTAGCCTCGGGGCTGCGAGACCTGCTCCGGGCTCGGACCTGCTTGGAGGGGTTGATGATGTAGCGAGTTACAATGCCGATGTGTTTGTCACGGAAAGCACTCAGCATCGCAAGGCAAGCATCATAAGCGAGACGCAGTTGGCTATCTCGGGGGTTTTCCTCGACGAACTCGCGAATGTTGGCCACGGTGGACACATCGTTGAGGAACTGAGCATGTTGGCCTGGCATATAGCGGCGCATCTCCATGATGAAGTTGTGTCGGTTGGATAAACGTCCACCCCTGTCTGAATCAGACGACGGGTCGCGAGACTCACCCGTGGGGCGGTGTTCAATACCGAGCACAATATCGAAGAACTGGATCAAGCTGCTCTGAGCGTTGCTGCCACCACTATACTGACGGTACGTCTCAGTTCCGGAGCCATCTTCGTACACAACGCCTCGGGGAAGACCAGCCTCGGCCATGTTTTTGCTTCCAGCTAGGAAGGGTCGAATGCGGTTGTAGAAAATGGTAGGGTCACAGCTCTCGTGCATTTTCTGCAATATGGTCGTCAGGTCGGTGAGTCGCTCAGCAAAAGCGCGCAGGCAACGCGTAACAGCGGCAGCGTCGCCGTGCCTCGCGGCCGCAATGGCAGTCAGCATGAGGGACATGATTGGACCACCACGAGCCTCGATAGCAACGGAGATGAGGTAAAACCAGGACTCGTCAAGGGAGCCAGTGAATGTATTGAGGGTTGCGAGGTTGTCGAGGTTGTCAATGTCCTCGTCCATGAAGAGAGGCTTGAAGTTCCAAAGACACACAGCCGCATAAGTGGCGACAGGAAGAACTTGAAGACGTTCAGAGATCTGAAGCAGCGGGACAGAGATAGACGCGGGGAGACGGTCAGAGGGTGAGTCGCCACCCCAGATGTAACCGTGGGCCATGAAGCCAAGAAGAGAATAGGCGCGACGCCACTCGGCATCGTGCTCAAGTCCGATGGTGGAAAGAACCGGCAGACGATCGATGACACCACGAAGTCGGCGACTAAGTATGAGCGCCTGGAGGTTGGCGGAAATTGCCTCCCACTTGTTGTAGTAAGGATCCGGAAGACGAGTTAAGGGTAGGACGTCCGGGAGGAAGCCATGGGTGGGAGATAGACCATAGTCAGCGAGGGCAGGGATGGGAGGCAACATGATCGGTGTTGTCTCGGTTTCAATCGTATGTTGTGTGATTTTTGAGTAGTGAGCGTAAACGCGTTCTCAGCTCTATTTGAGCCAAAAGAAGAGTCAACAACCACCGGAGATCCGGGGAACGGAGAACGGAGAACGGAGGTTGATGTGGGGCTAGTTGCGGAGTCAAGTCTGGCCAACTCGAGTCAGTTGCTCGGGTGTCGGTCTGGTTTGTCTGGTTGTTGCAGAATCTCTGCGGTGGGCGCGAGGGGATAATGAGGAAGAAAAGCGAAGGATGAAGAAGAAAAAAACCGGGAGAGGCTGGGGGTTATGCTGGAAAAGAAGAGCAAAAGTCGCTCTCAGAGTTACGGACAGCGGCGAAATGGTTCAAGGGCCACCGGGATTGGCCGGTCGGTCGAGGGGGGAACATGACAGAGCGAAAGAAAAATGGAACTCCGTGTGTGTGTGGGTGGACCCTGATGAGCCAGACCATCCGAGCCTTTGTTTACTAATTAAGATGGAAGCAAGCAAACTTGGGCTCGTGCTAGAAAACATAGATAATGGTTCGCTGACTTATTACGTTCAAGGCTGGGGGCATAGGGTAGCCGTGAGGCGACGGCGTAATATGAGCTCCGTGTTCGGCCAAGATATAATGATAGACAATTGTCCTGTTGGATTCACCGGATGGCTCACCTTGGATTCTAAGTTTTGAACCCTAGCCGTGTTCAGGTAGTTGCTTCTAGAATAAAAGTGTATTGGAGAAGGGGGCCGTCAACTCGAGGGATGTGGGAGGCGAGTTTCGAAGCTCGGAAAGGCACTTTTTTTCGAAATACCTTTCCACACTGAGAGAACTACTACTTAGGTAAGCAACTTGGTTTGCGAGGTGGCATTCCTCATCACACGATATATGCGCACGAATAGGATTGAATGATAGATTACCCTTGATTGTTGTGGCTCCCGGTTACAGGCTTTCCGCAATGTATCTCACCGAGGCCTTCCCTTCCACGACTCCCCCACCCCCACTATCCGCCGAGAGAGCACGTGCTGGTAAACTGTGCGAATAAATGACCTAACAGCTGGAGCTCCTCATCGCTAATAATTGCTACATCAACCACAGTAGAATAAAGTAGAATAGGTTGAGATTGGTTAGAAAAGAACATCTGTAAAGCTGACACTGGCACTTACACTAAGTATAAACTAGAGTTAACTTACATGCCTGTTGTTGAAGCTTGTAGGTTGTGATTTGATGTATTTATGTTAGGGCAATTCAACCGCCTCTGCGCGAACGACGCTGCAGCACAGTACGAATAGGTACTCTCGTCAACAGCTTGCCCGCCGACAACCGTCAACCCGCCAAGGTACCTACCCAGCCAAGGCAGGTGCGTTGGTTACCTTACTGACGACCCGATCCCGCTTCTCACCTTGCCCTATCTCCAACCGCCGCCACTTTGAGCATCGTCACGATGCCCGTCCAGCAGCATGTTCTGAACTGGCTCTACAGCGTCCTCACAAGCGTCCGTTCCTCTGTCTCAATGGGCCTGCTCGCCAATGCTCATGTGCGCTGACCCCGATCGTCGTAGGAATACCACGACGTCAACCGGGCATACAACGACGTCGCCCAGGCCCTCACCCAATATCCCTCTCTTGCGCCGCGAACCGACGTCCACAGTATTGCCCCCTTTGCTATCCCGACGCCATATCGCGACGAGACTGACCCTACCAGCCTTTTCCCACGGCGCCAATGCCCTGCTCCTCCACCTTTCGGGCACCCTCCCCGTCAACTTTCGCGGCACCACCTATCGCTTCCCGGTTTCAATATGGGTTCCTCACGCATATCCGCGAGAGCCGCCGATGGTCTATGTCGTACCTACCGAGACGATGATGATCCGCCCAGGCCAACATGTTGACCCTCAGGGCCTCATATATCATCCGTACCTGGTTCGGTGGGCGGAGTTTTGGCATGTAGGTCGACCTATATCGAGCCGCCCTGGGGCAGATGCACTGACTTCTGCGCACAGAAATCCAATCTTCAAGACCTGTTGGGAATCGTAACCGACATATTTGCAAAAGAGCCTCCCGTCATCTCCAGACAACAAGCAGCCCCGGCCCAGTCGCCCCAGCCGGGGCCGACTCCACCTCCAGTTCCGCCGCTGCCTCCGGGCATGGCTCCACGCCCGACAACACAGGATCAGCCCGCCACAGAGCAACAACGCCCACCTCCACCTCCTCCCAAGGCTCCTCAGAGTACAATCTCCAATCCACTGAGCCAAAGCCCCGCCGGCCCAGGTCTCCCACCACTCCCAACCTCCCCCCAGGCCTCTCATGCAGACCCTCATCGGCCATCTAGATATGATTCCGCGCCTCCTTTACCGCCCCAAGCCAATAGTGCAGGACATCCAGACTCAAGATTCACCGGCCCACCCGCACAATATCAAGCAAGTCATGCGCCACTTCGGGAGAATGTAGGGGCAGTACAAGCACAGTACTTCATTCCGGCCCAACCACCTACTCAGAGGCAATGGCACCCACCGCAACAGCCTCAAACTTGGAATCAGACATCCCCACCACCGCAGGCTCAAGTAAGGGCCCCTCCACCCCCTGATCTACTCGATGAACCCTTGACCCTGAACGTCCCGACCGCCTCGATTATTACCGCCCCCCCTATCCCCCCCAACCCTGAGAAGGATGCGTTGCTTCGCCAGTTAGCTCAAACGCTGTGCGCGATCCGAATGCGAAGCCGACAACAAAACGACTCCAGTATGGCAGGTTTACAAGCACAGCGAACTGCGATGTTGTCCGCCATGCCAGCTTTCCAGGCTGAGGCAGGGCAACTTGCCCAACTGGCCAACGTCCTATCATCGAACTCACATATACTGCACGAAGCGCTGCACAAGGCGGATAGTGCAATTGAAGGCTCGAGAAGCCACCCAGTGCCTGACGTGGATGAGCTGCTAGTGGCGCCGACGGTGGTTGCCAACCAGCTCTACACGTTGGTTGCCGAGGAGCGGGCGCTGGGAGATGCGATCTTCATGCTTGGACGGGCAGTAGAGCGAGGCCGCATATCCCCAGCTGTATTTGCCAAAATGACGAGGTCTCTAGCGCGCGAATGGTATCTCAAGAAGGCACTGGTCCGTAAGATTGGGCGGGGAATGGGGCTGGCATCGTAGCGAGCGATGACATATCGTCTCGACGGCTTTCTCTGGCTGACGAGCTTTTGGTATTGTTGTCGGGTTCTAGGCTTGGGACTTTGGCTCCGGGCTCTTGGCTGTGACAGAGTCTCAGCCGGTTGCGGTCCTGAGCCGGGTGTGGTCCTCATCAAGGTGTGGATCGTGCACCTAGTTTGAAGCCGACTTGCCGGGAGCCGCCCTGCGAGGAGGCCTCAGAACGGTCTCAGCTCCGCCACGGCTACACATGCGGATGGTTCGCAATGGTAAGAACGGATGGTACGAGGTACGAAGTACGAAGTACTCAATGACTTTCGACCGCACTCCCGGCCCTGCGGCTCACCGGCATCACGGGTCTTGTGGCTGGCGCGGCGGTTTTTACCGGCCATGGCTGCTCCGAGACTATCGGTTCTCCTTGCTCTGATCTCTGATTGATATTCAAGCCAAGGGTGAGCCTAGACTGGCCTCCGCGAAGTTACGAGGCCGGAAGCAGGCCGCGTTTGCTCATAAGTTCAAGGCCGCGCTGGGCATCTCAGCCACATGGGAAGAACAATACCAAGGGCCAACGCCACCAAAAGAAGAACAATATCAACGCCAGACGCAGCCCCACCGTCCTGTCTCAGTCATATCCATTTTGGTGACGCCCGTTTGATATACTCACATTCCCCTACGCCCTGCCGACAACAATGCGTGGAAATCGCCAGAAATATACTGTCTACAGAGTTTGGCTCTGTGATCCGTCAATATGATGCCGACGGCTGCCACCGCTCATTTCCCCCCTCTTCGTCCTTCTCCTCTCACAAGCCGTCTTGTGTCTCCGTCTCCCTCATTGACATCGTACATAACCACTCTCTTCTGCTTCTGTAGTGACCACCACTTTCGCCTCCACTGCCATTGCCACTTCCCCCTTCATACTTACTCTCAAAGACATTCGTCACGATGGGCGACTTCGACCCCTTCAGTCAGAACGTTACCTTCCTTGCCGCTGATGGCAAGACACCAATCTCTATCCCCATGGCTCTGATCGACGGCTTTCATAACGAGACTGCCGGCGTCTGCATCAACTATGGGGCTCAGCTGGGCGCCTGTATCATCATGCTGGCCACCTTACTCGTCCTCACGCCGTCATCCAAGTTCCGTCGCCCTTCCAGTATTCTGCAAATCACCGGTCTGGTCCTCTGCACTCTCCGCATGGCTCTGATAAGCACCTGGTACCTATCCCCGTTTACCGGATTCTACACCTTTTGGTCAGGAGACTACTCCTACGTTCCGAGTCGGTGGTATGCTACCAGTGTCGCGGCCAATACCTCCTCCCTTCTCCTGGTCATAGCCGTTGAGGCTGCTCTCATGCATCAGGCCTGGACCATGGTGAAGCTTTGGGCAAACGTCTGGAAGTACACTCTTGCCGCCCTCTCTGCCTTCATTACTTTGTTCACTATCGGATGGCGCGTTGCCTTTACGGTTGTCCAGAATGTGGCTATCCTGAACCTCTCGCCGCCACACAACATGCGGTGGTTGATCCACTCGATGGTTATCACCAACCTCATCTCCATCTGCTGGTTCTGTGCCATTTTCAACATCAAGCTCATCATGCACATGATTACCAACCGTGGTGTTCTGCCTTCGTACAAGAACATGACACCGATGGAAGTTCTCATTGCCACAAACGGAGTGTTGATGGTTGTCCCTGGTACGTTGGTTTTCAGGCTTTTGTTTGATCCGCTCTTGGCCATTTACTGATCGCGCACAGTCATCTTCGGTGGCCTCGAATGGGGCCATTTTACCAATTTCGAATCGGCTTCCTTGACCTTGACATCGGTTGTAATCATTCTGCCGTTGGGAACCCTGGCCGCCCAGCGCATGGCACAGACAACTAACTTATCTTACCCCTCTACCGACTCAAGCGGCCGCTACCCGGCCGCGCCTGGGACAGGAAGCTCCGCGCAGCCTTTCAAGACATCCAGCTTCTCTACCAACCGCACGGGTAACACCGCACCCGGGTCCGTCCTCTCGCGGTGCGAGGCAGGCATGGCGTCTCACGATCGAAGAGACTCGGTGGGCATGGAGCTCAGAAAGCTCAGCGAGGGACTCGAGTCCCATGGTAGCCATGTCCGGGTTGACCGAAACCTGGTGCAACACGAAGAGAGAGTCTAGATGCTCTCTTGTGACCATGGCCATACCACCAAAATATCACGTTAGCTTCAGGAGTTAGGCGCAGTCCGCAAGCGATGCAGCGAGGTATGTCGGACGGTCTTTATTGAGGCTTAGAGGCGTACCTAGAGTAATTTCTTTTTGGTTTTCATTCGACAGTCATCAAGCGGCCGTGATGGGTTGTTCTTTTGTTTTGAAGTTGGGGTTGGTATCCTTCGTCGCGGTCGCAAGTATTTTAGGCAATCCTTATACTTGCCCGCCTTTTTTTATCCATATATGATAGCGCTCAGACGCAGAGCAATATTAACAAATATTGCCAAACTTATCGTGACGCATGTGTCTGCCTTGGAGGTCTCTTCATTCGTGGCCTCAGGATTTGGTCATAGTAAATGCATGCACATGGGCTCACATGCACAATCACAAACAGTACGAGGTCGAAAGTTGGTGAGTGAGGATTGGAATCATCTGCATATACCAATTAAAAGCTGCCTCAAAACCTCATGGCGTGCCATGTTCAAAATGCACCTTCCCTAGCCATTGTCCCAAGGGCTGTAGCCTTCTGATTTATTCATCGTAGCCGCTAGATATCCGTCTCGTGACCTTCTCTTTGCAGAGACTGACCAACCGTCTCAACTCATTAGCACGAATGGGCTTTGGTTGCTCCAGCGTACAATGCGCCTTGGACACAAATGGGCCGTGGCTGTTGCGGTGGCCAGTGTGGTCTTCATCACTTGTTGTCGAGCCTAAAACTGATATCTGACGAACCTTTCTGGCTAGGGAAGACCTCTTGGGACGGAATCTCGGCAACTGCAGCTTGGCTACGGGAGGCAGTCCCGTGAAAGAAGAGCGCAGCCCCCCTTCGCCATCGACGTTGTACCCGTGCTGCGCCAAAGAGCTACTGGAAGTTCCATCATTGCTCATTGAGAGATAGATTTGATGCAAAGACGCACGCTCATTCCTTGACTCGTCACAATGGGGATCGCGTTGTAGTTCATGACCTTTTGATGTCGAGTTTCGGCCATCCAAGTGTTCGTGGCTTGGAAAGAAGGGAGCCGGGGGACTCGTGGTGCTCCATTCTGAAGAGCTTTTCCTCCACGGCGCGGAAATGCGACGTATAGTCCCCTTCACCCCGCGTTTTAGACCCTGCACCGATCTCTTTGGCTTCTCAAATGTCCTCGTGGGCGAGTCAGAACCATCGCCTGCCATATGGTCCTTCTGACCGAGGGACTCGAAAAGACCAATTTTGTCCTTCAAAGGCGAGTCCTTTTTTCCCGTGCCCACTCTTTCTAATGTTGAATTCGATTTCTCCAACCCTTGCTTACTCTGTTTCCCTGGATCGTAAGCTTGAGGCTTTTGCTTGAGAGAACCCAAGTTGCCGAGAGCTGTAGTCGTCGCTGACTTTTGGAGCCGGGGTATCGAGCTGTACGTTGAAGCTTTGACGGGGGTTGTGTCTCGCCTCCTTTTCGAGATCAAAGACAAGGATGGTGTGGCAGGGCGTTTTGGAAGGTCAAACTTCTGGCGAAGAGTTGAGATCTTGGACTGAGATACCATCGGGCCTGCAACAGCCTTTACTTCAGCACGTGTAGAGTTCTCTAGACGGCCTTCGTTCTGATTGGGATGCGCTTGGCGTCGATGTGTTGGAAATTGGGTGCTCAACTCTCTATCTGAAGTTGACGCTGATAGGGACAGCGAAGAGGCCATCTTTTGAGCATTCTCCAACCAAGTTTGATGACGAGTCGCACTGGATGACGATGTTTTCTTCGGCACGAGTCGGTACCTTGGAGTGCTGGGAATCGTGGGCTGACTCCTGGCAGCAAGTGTAGTGGTATAAGGACCCCGAAGCGTGTCTTGTGACCTGAGAGTGCTGATGGTGTTGCAAGTGGCATCAGCACTTCGGTGCTTGGGACAGAGCCACGGCTGATCTTGACGAGACTTGGATATTACTTTGGTTCCTAGTGCTGCGTCTCTCGTAGGCTTCTAGGCTCGAGATGAGACTAGCTCTGTCGTTGACGATGATGCAGTCTGGTAATGGCTCACATGTCGAGACTGCGATGTTGGAGGTTCTGGATCGTGGTTCAGGTGAGAAGACGGAGAGAGCGGTGGCGACGGTGCAGTATTCATCATCTGTCTTGGAACGGAGGATCTCGGCTGGATCCTCTGTGAGCTTAGAGAGCAGATGGACTTGGATGGAGAGGCGGTAGCGATGGATGGTTTTGGGACCGGGACCGGGACACCTGGACGCCCGTTAGCTAGCTGTGTGATTCAGAACATGGCAGCTTCAAAGTTACCAGCACGACTACCATCAGCCTCGAACAGTTTCCGTCTCTCGGCCACCGACTTGTGCCTTGGCCCAAGTCCCTGTGCGTTGCTGGACGTGGTAGATGGTGTGGTTTTCAGATTCTGAGATCGACGGAGCTGCATAGATGGCACGTTGAGGGAAGCGGACTGGTTTGGGGAAATGCCGCTTGAGCCGCTCGAGGTCTGCTCCCGAGCATTGCCATCTCTTCGTGGGGCATGGTGTGTAGAACTGGAGGAATTGTTTCTGGGGCCAGGGTTTGACTTGGAGGCATTGTCAAAGCCCTGGTGCTGGCTCGCGGGAGACGGCGCCTCAAGGACCTCGAATCGAGACACAAGCTGCGCAAAGCGGTTGCCGGCGATGCGAGGTCGACTCACTGGACCATTCTAGGAGACGAGAGAGGATGTCGTAGTATCCATTTGGAGCTTCCAGCGTAAAAGAGGAGATGGCGTCAAAGATGCTGGTATCACGAAATACAGATGGGGAAAATATGAGGTGATTGGTGGTGATGAACCAAAACTGTTCCTGAGCCTTGCTGAGATGGTTCTCCAGCAACTGGGCTATGGAAGTCGCCGAAACGATTAAATGGTTATCGACGTTGCTCGAACGACACGGGCCAGGAACGGAAGGCGGGCAAGTGCGAGCGATATCGGCTAAGCAAACTGGAAGGGATGGAAGGAGCGGCAGAAACCTCGAAGCCCTGCCTTCATTTCCATCTCCCCAGCTCTGGGTTTCTTTCGTGGCAAGGGCAGTCAGTAACTTAGACTATCTACCTTACAGAGCATTGTAACCCTAGAAGACAAATTAAATGCGGATAGAGACGAGCTACATGCTCTCTCGCCGGCCGCTGGTATTGCAACCTGTTGAAATAGAGCGGAACGAGGCGAGACGAGCCATCATCACACGACCGAGAGAGGGGACATGAAAATCATCCGCACGTGGCGGTGTTCGTTTTAGTCCAATGTCCATCCACCCTTGCTTTGGCTGGCTTCTGGGATTCATAATAGACCCAGTCCCGATAAACGTACACCCGGCTCTCTTCTATTGTACAAGGCATTATATTTCTTTGAAATTGTCGCGCGAGATGAGCTGTACCGCATCGTTGGCTTCTCCGAGGACATGTATCGCAGTTTTGATTCGTGTTTAAATTTACTGACTGCTTCAGGGTCAGCTAGGTTTGCCTCAGGGTTCGACGGCAATGGTACAGTGACCATACCCATGTCGTTAAGAATACTTACGGAGGCAGGAGGATCTCGCCCCATGAGCTGGAGAGGAAAGTCACAGCAACCTGTGGAACTTGCGTTAGCATCCAAATGTCGTAACCTCACGTCTTGAGGGCGGGACTCACGCCAAAGATGGCAATGCTACGGACAACGGCGGCGTTGTCCGACGAAGTGAGGGCGTCGTAGGTGGCGCCGAGAACGCCCTTGGGGGCGCGGCGGGAGGACACGGCAATGCGCTTGGGAGCCATTGTGTATGCGTGCGGACGGGTGCAAAGTTGAGGAGGAGGAAGGGGTCGTTGCACGGATTCGTGTTTGGTGATGACGAGTTGGCTTGCTGTCGGCGGTTTAACTGGGAAAATTTCGGCACGAAGAGCCAAAAGGAAGCCATAAGCCAGGCGCCATGGAACCTAGGGAGCGATAACGGTAACCCATAGCGGCTGGGTCACATGATCCGCGCTTATGTAAGACGCAAGCGCGCTGTGATTCATGCCAAAGGGGCACACATCTTCCCACACCACATTAGGTCTCCCAGTAACAGCATCTTCGCTTTCAACCCTGACCTTTGCTCCTGACAAAATACTACAGAAATTAGAGCTCGTGACTAGGGTTATCAAACATGATAGTATGATGTATTATATGTTCCAAGCCAAAGCTAAAATTTTGCGTTCTATTATTTGCGTCGGTGTTTTTCACTAACTGTTAAACTAGGGACTTGGTTGGCTGTGGTTGATTAACGTGAGGAGCTTAGTGCCTGCCATTGTCATCATGCGTCTTAACATCCTGAGCATCACTACTTCAACTCCGCGGTGCCCGGCATCGAGATATTGTCAGTTCAAGCTTCTACAACGAAGGGGACGCCTGAAATCTTCCGATTTTAGTAGAGCTGTCTATCTCCGATATCCTCAAGGTAATTATAGTGTTTTTTCTCGCCATTTCCTCCCAGTCTGGGTCAGCAAAACTACTGGCGCATATCATCAAGTAGCCCAGCTTCATCACCCTCAGACCCAACTCATAGTCTTCAACTCACTTTCTTATTCCAACTCTCAGTCTTCACCTTCTCACTTCACATCATATCTTTCCCTTCGATACAAGTCGACTGAATCATCAGTTGAAGATTCAATACGCGACAACAATGGCCGACTTTAATAACCCTGGCCCTGGCGGCTTCCTCCCCCAAGGCGGTCTCCCATCTCCTGCACCATCAACTGCGTCGTCTGCCCGCTCATCAGATCTCCCTCATCCACGAGGCAAGTCTCTACAGCCAGGATCCAGCAAAGAGGGACTCGTTAGGCGATACGTCGAGGAGCGCCTCATGGAGACTTCGCGCCGCTATGTCAAGAAGTTTGGTAACCCTGCACCTGGGGACAAGGTAGTGGGATATAAGAGCTTCAGTGAAGTGTGTAAGGACCTTGATGGGATTGTGAACGTGCTTTGGCTTTCTGGTACCCGTAAGTCCAAGCCCACGCTCACTGATTCCGTTTCCATGGCTTGACCACTAACACTTGCCCTAGCGATGCTTCAGATTCCATTCCTGCTCCGACTCGCCAGCGACTTTACGCAATATGTTCGCTCTTTTCCACCTTCACCAAAGGCATCATTTGCGTTGCTGCGCAAACTGGACCACTGCTTTGCTAGTCTTCTCTGCGGAGAGGACCTTGGAACCCACGAGACACTGCCCGGATTCCACAACGGGTTGAGGGGTGGGATGACCACAACGGATATGGTCCGCTGTCGGAGCCTTGTAGAACAAAGTCGGGTCCTGATGGTGGAGGTTATGAGCAGTGGAGATGCAGACGACGAGGAGAGCGAGGCGGAGAGTGTCACGGATGTGGACATGGACTCGGACACTGATGACCTCGGACGCAGTACTTGGGATGGCCAGGAGGGTGAGGAAGAAGAGTTGCAGCACCTTGACGCCGCGCGGGTGTACCAGTACACTATTGTTCATCTGAATGAGAGGCTTGGAGACTCACTGGGCGGTGGAATGATGCCGACGACGACCATGACAGACATCTCGACAACCATGACGGACGGATGAGGATAACGAACGAAGCGTACATGGTAAACAGGGCCAGCCGTTGTGGATTTTTGCAGTGACACTGTACTCCTGCCAACATGGATACATGCAAGCAGGCCACTAAGCAAGCAAAGGAGCATGCAAATGAGTGTTGGCGCGGCCCGTCTGTGTGTCTGTCTGTCCGTCACGAACGGACTCGGTCGATCATCAATAGTCGAGTCAGGAGAGAGGGGCTGTGCGTATCGTTATCCCAACATCCAGGGATTGTTTACAATGGACTTGAACCAGCTCGGGGGCAGGGACCTCAATACAGGGGCCCCAATACAGGGACCTCAAGACAAGGACTACAGGCCAGGGGCCAACAAATAGTTGGAATGAATCATGTCGTGCGAAAATTTGAAGAAGAAACAAGGTAGCTGATTCGCGTTGGGCCTGGCCGCAGAACCAAGAGGCTGGGCTAGAAAAAAAACGTGGACAGCCACGTCGTCAGCTAAACTCGTTTGAGCACAGAGAAATACAAAGAAAAGACGCCGTGAGCCTCCTAACTACGGTGAGGGTGCAAAGGATTCGGAGGACGACTGGTAAGGCCGAGAACCAAGGCTGGACGTGGTAGTAGCAGATCCCTGGGTGTTTGCCAGCGCATCGGCCAACGTCCTGTTTTGAGTAGATGAAGCGGAGTGAGCGAGATCTAGTATCGACGAGGGGGCCACGATCACCACACCGCCACGGGGAAGAGCAGGGAGGATTCGACGAGAGATGCAAGAAAGATGGGATGAAACACGAAACGAGGAATTTCGCAGGGCAGAAAAAGAAACGAGGGTCGAGAAAAGAGCCTAGGAGGGAGAAATTTGATATCACCCTCCCCCCCCCCCCCCCCCCCCCCCANNGAAATTTGATATCCCCCCCCCCCCCCCCCCCCCACACACACACTTACACCAACCAGCTCACCGTGACACGTCGATGATCACAGCCAGGATGCGCGATAGCAGTGGGGGGAGAGAAACGTGGTGAAGAGAAAGATACGATAACAGTTAGTGCTACGTGCGGCAGGGAGGTTTGCATGCATGTATGCATGATGTTGTGTCTCGAGGTGCTTCAGGCACGGAAATCAAGCAGACGACATTCAGCGCTGGTACTTTACGAGGGCTTTTACGGAGCCGTATGCACGCACTTGGGCTCGAGAATGTGCGATACGATAAATGCAAGTCACATGTTTCTAATCTGTCTCTTGCGGTGCGGAGCATTTCTTTTGGCCAAAAATAGCTGGATCCTTGTCTAGGATCCAAATAGGAGATTTGGGGGGCCGAGCCATGGACAGGTTCGTTATGCGGCATGCGACGAGGACACGGACGTGGGAGATGGAGAAAATGATTGACTCAGTGAGTGAGTGAGTTTTAATGCTTGGGGCGATCCCTGGTTATTTCCCGTTTCATGGCCGACTAGCCGCACAGCAAGCACGGTCTCTGTATGGATCGACAGTTTGAGCCTCACTCGATCGACCCTCGCTTATTGTTCTGGGTCTTGGCATTGGATTTCAGCTATCATTCATCTTCACAGTCGATCTGAGCTTAAGTCAAGCCAAATGCAGCCCCCCCCCTCTCCCCGACCATGAGCATTCCATCCTTTTGTTCGCTGGGCGCCAAAACGACTTGTTCTAGAGGCGGCCGTCGGGTCTAGACCCAGCGAAGCCCAGCGCATAGGTTTGGTGGAAGCGCCCGGTGGAAGCGCCTGAACCTTTTGTTGCTCTCAAGGACGAGATGGCGGCAAGGAGTCAACTAATCATGGTCTCAATCTCTTGTTCCTGCATCCCCGTCCAACCAAGACCAAAACCACACACATCACATCGCATCGTCAACTCCCCTTCTCATCCCCCGTCATCCCAGCTGATGCCACTCACATGGTTTCAGATCCCCCGAGGACGGCGACCTGGATCCAATCGTCGCCCGCCACCCAACAGTCCCCCCGGCCTCCGAATTCTCCCCCCATTCCCTAGGTTTCCCCTTTGGGCGTTTCCCGTTCCCGGCCACGGCGGCGCACGCACAACGCACCGGCACCGCCACTGTGGAAAAACCTCCGGGCCCTAGCCTCCACTGTCTTCTACTTCCCTCCCCCCCCCCCCCCCCCCCCCCCCCCCCCCCCCCCCCCCCCCCCCNNGCTACTTCCCTCCCCCTCCCCCTCCCCCCCCCGGAACCTCCGACTCCGACCGACCGACCGACCGACTCCAGGCATGGCATTCCATGAGCCAAGATCAAACCACCAACCAACCCCTAGGATGGTCAGTAATAACAGCCAGCCAGTGGCCAGTAGCCAGTCACCAGCCGCCAACTCGTCAACCACTGTTTCTTGGCTCTTTGTCTTGGCTTCTTGGCTTCCTTGGTTTCCTCCCTTGGCTCCGGGCTCCTGGATTCCATCCATCATCTCCCTAACCCAATCCCATGTAGCACTCGCTTCTCCTCCCGCGACAAGTTCTCCTTGAATCGTCGCCCCTTGGCCCATCTCCCGTCCCCGCCTTACCCAAGAAAAAGCTTGGGGCCCAAGAGGCTAAAGACATGGGAAGTCTATCGGCCGTTGTTTTCGCTGCTCTTGGTTAGGCCCAGCCGTGTTCCCGGGTGTTGCATTCTTCATCCCAGGGCAGACCACTTTTATGCGCCACGCACCTGGCACCATCCCATGCCTCCATACACACGACCCGTCTACGAGTGTACCTGCATATGGGCTAGCTAGCTTAAGCCCGGCCCAGACAGGGCTCCAGCATGGGCGGCCAAGCCTCGCCAGGCTCTCCTCATCGCCCACTGTATAGTCTATGCTCTATTATATCCAATGCCTGTTCTATAGGTATATAGATCCGCACACGCCAACACCATGGACTCTCCCTGCCCCCATCCTCCTCTTCTCTCTCCACCATCCAGCTAACCCTTTCCGCTTTCTTTGCTCTCTTCTTCGTGTCTCATTCTCCTTCTCTTCATCCGTCCTGGGCGCCAAGTCTGTCCTTCCTTTGAATACTCCCGCCTTGTTCTGCCCTGGAGGCCGCCGTCATTCCCACCCTTCCTCTCCAGCCTCTCCCAGTCTCGCACGCCACCCGCTGCCCAGTCCTTTCAGCATAAAACAGAAGCCTCTTTTTCGAAACCAAGACCCAGCTTTCCTTTCGGTCATCCTCCCTGTTGCTGTCCTGTCATCGTTCTTCCGAGGACTCAGAACTGAAACACCCCCAACCCCGACTCACTTACACGCCACCATCACCATCAGCAACAACACCAAACATGCGCTTCTCTACCGCCCTTTACGCCTCCCTCCCGGCCCTGGCCGCCGCCATCCGCGCCCCCAACGTCGACGGCTTCAACATTGTCTGGCAGGATGCCTTCGACGGTTGCCAGGGTTGCTCCATCAACCGAGACCGCTGGAACATCGCCCTAGACCTCTCCGTCAACAACGAGCTGCAGGAGTACTCCGAGTCCAACGCCAACATCCAGCTCTCCGGCGGCGACTCGCTGCAGATCGTGCCCTGCAAGTCCGACGACGGCCAGTGGACCTCGGGCCGCATCGAGTCCAAGAAGACGTGGATGGCCCAGCCCGGCCGCATCATGCGTGTCGAGTCGCAGCTGCGCATGGGCGACGCCGGTGGCAAGAAGGGCATGTGGCCGGCCTTCTGGATGCTCGGCGATGCCATCCGCCACGGCACCGAGTGGCCCACGTGTGGTGAGCTCGACATCTTCGAGCGTGTCAACGCCGACCTGACCGGCTACGGCACCGTCCACTGCGGCCAAGCCGGCGGCGGTCCCTGCAACGAACCCTCCGGCCTCGGCAAGGAGGTCGCTATTCCCGACAACGGAGCTCACACCTGGTCCCTCGTCATCGACCGAACCTCCAGCAGCTGGGAGACGGAGACCATCACCTGGCTGTTCGACGGGGCGCCCTTCCACACCCTCAAGGGCAGCGACCTGGGCGACCAGGCCACCTGGGGAACTCTTGCGCACTCTCCCATGTACATTCTCCTGAACGTCGCTGTGGGCGGCAACTGGCCTGTAAGTACTTCCATCACCCTGCTTCACTTTACCAGCTCTGCCTAGAACTCCACTAACACCTTTTCGCCAGGGCTACCCCGACGACTCCACCGAATCAGGATACGCCAACATGATGGAAGTCATGTATGTGGCCGTTTATGAGTCCTTCTACTAGGCAAAGTCTCAGAGCGTATTGTCTCGTTCTTTGCCCCTGGCTGCCTGCAGTCTGCTGGCCCCTTTTCTTCGCTTCTTCGTCCCCCCGACCAGAGGTCATGGGGACGGAACCCACCAATCACTCGAAATGCGCCCAAGAGGCACTGGCAATGATGTTGATTGTGTTGTGTTCTTTTTTTTCTGCTGTTATTTGTTGATATTTATTTGTATTTTCTACAATCCTGTTAGATACCCTAGAGATGATGAAGCTGCGGCGCAATTGATCCATAGAAAAACGAAGACTGATGTAGATAAAGGATTTGAGATCCATTGACAAAAGAATACCATGTGTGGTGCCACGCGCCTAAAGTCCTACCATGGACAATAAACTTTGTGTGATGGGGTGCGAAACATGGCAACAATTTGCTTCTCAAACAAGCCAGTGAAGTATTTCAGTGTTGTTGGACTGACGGACCTGATCTACGGGCTAATTGTATGCTTCCGTGATCCGCAATATATGAGTGAAGCTGTTCATTATTCCTCGCCACAAGCAATTGAGGAAAAACGACTGTAGTCGGCGCTGTTTTCAAGTCCAAAAATAGCGAACTCGAAATTTCTTTCTTCTTCCAAGGTGAACAAAAAAAAGTTGGTATGTGATTTCGCGAATAGCATCAAAATACACCGAATAACACTTTACAGGAGATGGGATCACCTCGCTGCCCCCACCACATCTTTGCTCTGACACCGTTAACGGGCGGAATGACATGAGACATACAAAGGGAAACAGATAAGAAGGAACGGAAGATAGAACAAGGAGAAAGGAGCCAGAAGCTGAATACCGCGTAAAGAGCAACGAGAACCAAAAACACACAAAAAAAAAGGCAAAGCCACAAGAACTCTTTTCCCCGGAAGCCACCACAGAGGAAGCAATGAGCCCCTCTGGGACCTGAT
The DNA here is from genome assembly GCA_019137265.1 of Neonectria coccinea. Lineage (NCBI taxonomy): Eukaryota > Fungi > Ascomycota > Sordariomycetes > Hypocreales > Nectriaceae > Neonectria > Neonectria coccinea. The sequence goes on from WPDF01000097.1 coordinate 70,909, forward strand.
CGCCGCATAACCATGATATAATTTCCACATAAAAACGCCATGACGAATGATGCCAGAATTAGTTTGACCCAGGATGTTAATGCCGACCCAACGCGTTTACCGCCACCTTCACTCTGCTCCAATCTCGCCCTCGATCACCGGGAACGTTCCGTTGAAATCAAAAGGCTGGTTGTCTGCATCGCCATCGTGCAGGAACGAGTCAAAGTCAAAGTCGTTGAGCACATCACCCGTTTGCAGGGGGTTAGCCAATTCCATGCCTCCGAAGTCCTGTAAGAGGAGAGTTGTCAGTGCCTGAGTATGGATATGAGTATGGGAAGGTCGACATACCATGGCACCGAAGCTGTCCATGGACAGGCCGTTCTGGTTCGGGTCCCCATGACCCTGAGGTGCAACTGCAGCCACCGGAGGAGCAGTTGTGACCACTGCTGAGGGCGCAGGGACAGCAGGAACAGAAGGACCGCTGCTGGCCTGTCCATTCTGGCCGCCGTTGGCATTTTGGCCGTTCTTGAAGTTTGCGGCAGGAGTAATTGGTGTCGCGGGCGCAGGAGTATCTTGCTCGCCGTTATTCTCTCCAGCAGGAGTTGCTCCCGCGTTGTTGTTATTGTTGTTGCTGTTGTTGAGATTCTGGTTCGACTTCTTTTGATTGGCAGCCCGCTTCGAAACTTGTTAGTCTTCAACATCAAAATCAAACAGGGATAATTGCTCACCTTGTCCTTGGCAGCCTTGCTCTCCTTCTTCTTGGGGGCGGGCTTGTTGCCTTGGTTGGGTGTAGGGGGAGCAGCCGCAGCTTGTTGAGGCGAGGCAGTTGTCCGGTTGTTGGCGTTGCCACCTGCAGAGGGCGCCGAGGGAGGCGGCATAGATCGCTGCTGAGGCGTTCCCTGTATCTGCGGGCTTTGTTGCATTGGCACCATCTGTCCGTTGGGTCCCTGCTGCCATTGCTGAGGGGTACCTTGGCCGCCCTGAGGCTGTTGGCCCTGCTGTCCAGGCTGGCCTTGCTGTCCAGGCTGGCCCTGCTGCTGCTGCTGCTGTTGCTGCTGCTGCGCCTGCTGCTGCGCCTGCTGCTGTGCCTGCTGCTGTCGCGCAGCCATCATCTGCTGCTGCTGCTGTTGAGTCATCTGTCCAGTGAATGGTTGGCCGGGGTGTGAGCTGGGAGGTCTCATGCCGTTCATCTGCTGCTGAGCGGCCATGTTGCCGTCCATGCCCTTGAAGAAATGAGGACCCATGTTGGGATCGACGTGGTTACCCATGAAGTTCATTGCGGGGTTAGGCGAGCCACGAGACTGGCCACCCTCGGGAACTGGGGAAGGGATACCGGAGTTGTTCATCTGGGGGGTGCCACGCTTCATCTGATCCGCTGGGTTAGGGGAAGCACCTGTCCGCATGGCCTGGGGAGAGGCGTCAGGAAACTGTCCATTGGGTCCAGGAGGGCCGCCAGGGCCGCCGGGTGCGCCGCCGATGGTGTCTTGTTCTTGGCGGGCCATCATGAGTCGCTTTTTGTTTTGCTGCTCAAGAAGCATCAGCTGCATCTGGTAGTCCTGGAGAGCATGGTTACTGCTCCCAGCCGCCTGAGGGCCGCCAGGTCCTGGTCGAATCCCCCCAGGCCCACCCAGCTCATTCGGGTTGTAAAAGGCGCTCAAGGTGGTTCCGTCCGGACCCTGGGCGAGCATCGGGGATCCCTGACCTTGAGGTCCTGGATTGGGCATTTGCTTGTTTCCCATCTGGTTCCCGTGGTGTTGTTGAAGATTCTGAGCATACGTGGCGATCGATTTCTGCTGGGCGGCTGGAGGTGCGTGGGCGAAGTTCGAAAACTGCTGAGGGTTCAGGTTGTTCGGGTTGATGCCGCTGGCGGCGAGCATCTGGTGAGCGGCAGCGGCGGCGTTACCGGGCATTGGCTGGCCAGGCATGCCCTGGACGGGGCGACCGTTTGGCATCATACCGCCGGGCTGGTTGGGGTTGAAGGGAGCATCGATGCGTTGTCGTTTGGACGGCGAAGGAGCGTTCTCGCCTGAAGCTGGGGAGCCGGGTCTTTCGCGGTTGCCATCCATGCCGGAAGGATCCCTCTGCATCTGGTTCTGCTTGGCCTGCTGCTGCTGGAGCATCTGCATTTGGGGACTAGACAAGGCGTGTTAGAGATGGGTTTGCGCGCCTGAAAGGTCGCGGAAGAAGCTTACTTGTTCTGGTTGTTGGCCATGGCGGCGCGGGCGAGATTGCCCTGCTTCATGTTCATACCCATACCGCCATTTTGCATACTACGCATCATCTGTATCTGTTGTGCGGTCATGTCGGGCCGCATCTGGCGTAGGAGCTCCTGTTGCTGGTTCTGCTTCAACCGAGATTGTTGCTGTAAGGGGTCAACGTCTTATCACCAATCGCCGCGGTCGGCGGCATTTAGATAGTGCTAAAGGGAAACTCATAGACGATCGAAAGGATGCAGACACCGCGACGGGTAGTGAAAAGGGGGATTGGGGAGACAATAAACGAAGAAAGGGACATACCTGGGTGTGTGCTACATATTGATTGACGGTGCCATTGCCTCCTTTGGCGCGTTGCGCGTTGTAGATGTCCCAGAACAGACAGAACCACTCGTAGAGAAACGAGGTGTCGGAAGCGGGCATGGGCAGCTTGGGTGGAGGGAGACCGTCGGGGAGCTTGGAATCAATGTCGTCCTTGGAATCGGTGTCCATAGGGTCGTCACCGACGCCGTTAATGACGTTCCCGTTCTCGTCGCGACGACGGTTCGCGCCATCCTTGAGCACGTTGACCTGCTGGTCGCTGGTAAGAAGGGAGCGAGCGCAATCGTACATGCCGTATCGAATAAAGTACTCGTAGATGTACGTGTTGAGGACGCCGCGCTGACTGTCGGTGATCTGCTGCTGTCGGGCAGCGGCGGCAGCAGCGGCGGCCTGAGGATTGACGGCGCCATTATTCATCATGGGCATGGGAGCGCCGCCGACAGGGCCGCCCATGGGGTTCATGGCAGCCATGTTGACGTTTGGGTTCATGGCCATGGTGTGATGAGGATGGAAGAGCGAAGCGATGAGGCCAAAAAGTTTGCTGGATTAGCCACCAGGACGTGCCACCACGCGGAGCGCTGGCGCTGGCGCTGGACAGCCGACCGACGTGGGCGTGACGGGCGGCGATCCCAGGAGGCGGGGGACGCGGTCGGAGGCGCGCGGGAGACGGGAGAACCGGTGGAATTGAAGACGTCGTCGAGAGAGGCAGCCGGGGAGGAGGGACAGTGAGGAGGAGAGAACCGCAGCGAGGCCGATGGCGATGGTGCGGGATGGGCGATGGGCGATGGGCGACGGGAGTTGGTGTCGCGATGATGGTGTGGTTGGTTGGTTTTTGGTGGAGGTGGGCGCTGGCCGCCTGGGATGGGATGGAGACCTGGACCGACAGACGGGAAAAAGAGAGAGAGAGCGACGACGGGAGGACGGACGGGGGTGTGGTTTTTTTTCTGTATCGGGGGAGCCCTAGAGCAAGAGCCAGCAGATAAATGAACAGGCCTGTCGGTAGGGGGTACCTCGTTTCGTAGCGCAGCGCAGGTCGCGGCGCAGGTACCCAGCACCGGAAGCATCAACCGGGGGACGTTGGGTTGTAGAGTGGGCGTCGCGCGACTGGGGCAGCAAATGCCGACAACACTTGACGGGTCGTTGGGTTGGAGCCAAGATGGGAAAAATAAGAATGAATATGAGAGGAGGAAAATGAGAGAAGAGTGAGGAAGACAGAGAGTGTGTGTGAGGGGAGCGGAAAAACGTGGTTCGTTGTTTGGCGGTGGAGGGTTTCCCGTTCCCGTTTGAAGGGTCGGGTGCTCGCTGGAAGGCTCACTCGGTCGCTGCTCTGGGTGCACTGTTCTGGATGCACTGTTCTTGCGACGGCGGACCTTGGACGAGTCGCGGAGGAAGACCAAGAGGCAGTCGGAGACCGATAGAGAGAAGAGGCAGGTTACTGGGCAGCAATGATTGACCTAGGTGCAGATACGGCTGGGCTCCCTCTCAATCACTGCCCACTTTCACTTGCACGGCGTCGCACGGGGGCTCACCACCAAACTGGAGGGAAGTCCATTGTTACATGAAATCCAGGGGGGCCGCCGCCGATGATTCTAACGGGGGATTATGGGGAGAGTGGAGTGAGATCGTTATAGACGACTAAAGGCAAACCGACCGCCCCAAACTGCAACCACACAGCAAACCGATAATTTTACGCCCATGAACGAATCATGCAAGATGATATTCGCGCAAGGCAAACCTGGGGACAATCCTGCGACTTTTGGAGCCTCTCCGACCTTTGGAGCCCCTATCATACCAGAAACAAGGTAGTGATATGTCCTTCGTTTAAGGTGCCGCATCTTACCTAATGCGCCTTGTTATGCAAATATCCGAGCTTGGAGAGCTGGCGAGCTGGAAAGCTGGTAGGCAGCTGGATGCAAGCCCACACGTGTGGCAGGACGCGCACGGCTGGATGGAAGGAAGGTCAAGGAAGGAGGCTGGAAGCTTGCTAGGGGGGGGTTCTGCGGCGGTTGTGGGCGACCAGCGAGCCACTTCCACCATGTAGCACGGTGACCCCATAGCTGTCAGTGGATCGGAGCCCTAAGAATTCGGGGACGGGACCCCAGACCGGGGATGAAGTTTAGGGGACGGTCGCTATAACTTGGGGGATTTGCGCCTGACTCACAGGGCTGCAGCGCGCTACCTGGTTGACGTGGATGACGGGATGGTCCTGGGGCTCTGTCGCACTGTCGGGCTTGCAGGGCTTCTACCTACCTTAGGCAGCATTGCGGGCATCCGTGCTGCATGGGAGCTGGTACGTAAATCTCAAACCATGGCTGCGTATTCTTGAGACTGTGCTGTGATCGGGTCGGCACTTGAGGCATAATCCCGGCACTCGCTGCCTCAGGCATGATACTGCCGTCAACATGACCTGAGTGCCCACTTCGGCTCCGGCACAATCTATCAGGGCCTCTCATGAGCGTCGTCTCACGGCATCTCACGGGCCACTCTCACAACCAGTCACCAGTTTCGCCCGCCTCGCCTCCCTTGCTAACCCACCAATGCCTTCTTGCCACCTTTGCGGACAAACGTGTTGAGCTCCTGGTGGAGAGATCGCACTCATGTTAATTGGGTTCTCTCATGGCAATTGGCAAGCTTGACTAGGTAGAGCCACTTTGAACTTTCTACCTACCTACATAAAAGAGTATGAAGTAGCGAAGCTGTCATATCACTCTACCAGATCTCTCCAGATTCAACAAGGTGGATGGTCTAGAATGTAGCTGATTCGGCATGATACAACGGCCTGGGGGTTTGGCTTCGAATTATTCGTCTCTTTTTCATCGATATGTCTCTTGTCTTTCCGTCCTCTGCCGGCTCTTCTCTTCAGCCATCATATGCCGAACTCCATAGCCCTGAACCCCTGAGCCCCTGTCGTCTACTTGACCAATAGTTTATAGTCGTCGAATGGGTTTCATTGTTCCCTGTTCGAGATACCATGATGTGAGCTTGGTTCATCATTGTTGCCCCACATCTGATCCCATCAATGGCCGGCTAGATGCGACCTTTCAACCCAAAAGCCTTGATCCTAGGTCCCCAAGGCACGTTGTCGCGTTGGTCCTTTGTCACGATTGTTCGCTTTGCCCTTCACATGACCTCCCTCAGTCATCCTCTGGCGGCAGCTCGTCGTCGATATATCGTATCAGCGAAACTCTCATTTCTGTGCTGTCGTTCCCTCGCAGGATATCGCTGATAAAGTGCGCCTCAACCTGCATCTGAACCATCTCCAGTGCTCCCCGGAGTACACCACAGAGAATGTTGGAGTACCAGAGCTGATCTTGAGCTCGGCCATCGTCGGGCAGCTCGACAAAGTCGGCCAACGGGTTTTCGTCAAACACCAACGAGAATTGGTTGTTGTCGCTCGTCCAGTTCGTCACTTGCGGTGTGATATTGAGGAAGATTTTGAACCCGACCTAATCTCTTTCATCAGTCAAGGCACTGCTGGCCGGAAAATAGGAATCCTACCCGGGCAATCATTTCAGCCGTCTCTCGGAAGTTGGCGCATCGCTTCATGGTATTGGACTTTGCGAGATAGTCCTCGATGAGTCGTAACCCAATATTGTACCCCATCTTGTCCAGCTGCTTGTTCACCTCGACATAGTCGCTCTCGTAGTCCTTGCACAGCTGCGCGACAATCGTACCGTAGGTCAGGGTTACCAGCTCGGCATTGACCTTGTCGATGCGGGTTCTATGCTTGGGCGTCAGAATCGCTGTTCTCTTGGGTTATTCATTTGCTATGACCATACTTCCAGATCCTAAAAAGCGTTAGAATTTACAGCTGTTAAGAAGGGCGCCGTCTTCTTCACGTACTCTTCACCCACGCGAGACGCCTTGCTGGCCGACATTGTGCTGGTTTGGAACGGCACCCAGGTGGGGCTCGCAGCCAGCCTCTTGGGGTGACTTGGGCGCTATTGGTTGCGGCAGTGATGGTGACGAGAGAAGAAGCGGCGATTATCTCTGTCGGATAACACGGAATGATCGTTGTTGAAGGGCGGCGGGTTTGGAAAGTTGTATCTCAATCCAAGCCAGGGGAAGTGATACCATGAGCTAGGTAGGCCCGCAGACCAGCGAGACCCTCCAACGTCACCCTGGCGCAGTCGGTGCACGGAGGTTCTGGAGCACCGACGTAGGAACAACCCTCGGCCCGGGCACCAATCAGACGCGCTTCTGCATTTGCTGTTGACGAAAGTTCGACAACGACATCCTCGACCACGAAGCAGCTTTCTAGTAGCTTTCGCGGAATCGTTCAGAGGAGAGCGCGTTAGTGATTTCTGGTGTCGCAATTTGTTTCTGTCGGTTATAGGCGACTTTTCAAACCTCAAAATGTCGGCAGAGAAGCGTCCCGCGGACGATGACCCGGGCGTGTCCCAGTCGCTCGTCAAGCGACAAAATGTCAGCTCCTCGACTGGCGCACTCGCGCGCTTGAATGCGTCGGGCAATGCCCTGGTGCAAAGCGTATGTATTGCCTCGTCAGGCCAATTCCGTCCCTGGCAGCTTATTGTTTGTAGGCCCCAAGAACGAGCGGATTGCAGGCACCTGTCATGGAACTTTCAGGACACACGGGGGAGATTTTCGCGGCCAAGTTTGATCCGACTGGTAATCTGATCGCGTCAGGTTCAATGGACAGGTCTATCAGTAGGGTTCCTTTTGATCTGGCGGCAATGGAGGAATCGTATCGCTAATATTGAATAGTGCTCTGGAGAACCTACGGCGACTGCGAGAACTACGGCGTGTTGAATGGACATCGAGGAGCGATTCTGGACCTGCAGTGGTCACGCGACTCGGAGATCTTGTACTCGGCATCGGCCGATACACACCTTGCAAGCTGGGACTTGACGTCGGGAACCCGGATACGTCGATACATCGGACACGAGGAAATTATCAACTCGATGGACATCAGCAGGCGAGGAGAGGATCTGCTCATCAGCGGCAGTGATGATTCGACGATTGGCATATGGGACCCTCGATCAAAGAACGCGGTCGATTACATCCAGACCGATTTCCCCATCACGGCCGTTGCCATTTCGGAGGCGGGTAACGAAATTTACTCGGGTGGCATCGACAACGACATTCGTGTGTGGGACTTGAGGAAGAAGTCGGTTGTCTACTCCATGTTGGGGCACTCGGATACGATCATGTCTTTGAAAGTCTCGCCGGACTCTCAATCCCTCGTCTCCTATGCGATGGATTCAACAGTCAGAACATGGGACATCCGGCCGTTTGCACCTACGGAAAGACACATCCGAACCTTTGACGGTGCGACCATGGGCCTGGAGAAGAACCTGATGGGCGTCAGCTGGGATTCAGAAGGCAAGAAGATTGCAGCAGCTTCAGGCGACGGCACGGTGATGGTGTGGTCGAGCGAGACGGGCAAACTGAGCTACAAGCTTCCTGGCCACAAGGGCACGGTGAACTGCGCCGAGTTTTCTCCTGGCAAGGAGCCTATCCGTAAGTGCTACGTCTCCCTCGGGTTGCAACGATGTTTTGGCTAACAAAGATATAGTACTCTCGGCGTCTTCCGACCGCAATATGCTCCTGGGCGAGCTGAAATGAGTGGAAGCAACGGAAGATGACACGAGAACCGTAGCCAACGACACTATGGACTACTATAAGCCCAATGGCGTCCTTGGAATGGGCACAGGGGAGCTGCCAGGTTCATTGCGACAAAACCATCGGAGCAAGTGATGGTACGAGGTACACTACGAGCGCATGGTCCTGCATGGCACTGGGTTATGTTGCTTTCTCTAGATTATGACTACATAATAGATGAGGTAGGAGAGGGTTTATTGTGCAGGCGATGACCCAAAGATGATTGGGTGGTGGAGGTCGACTCGGAATGGACTGCAAACCGGGGAACGCATTTCAGAGACAGCCGACAGGATGAAGTCATAGGCGGGCTTCTCCATGTATATCTTTTAAGGAAATCTGGGGTGGCGATGGAGAGGCAGCAGACCCATGCGTGGGCTGTGCTTTGGGGGGGGGGGTGAGGGGTCTTGGAGATGTCGTGTTGCATGTATATGACACAGGCCTGGAGCATCTGCGAGAGATGAGCAATGCTTATTACAGGGGAGACGACAAGTCCAAACAAGGCCAGGAAACAGAAGAAGAAATAGACCGAAAAAGAAAAGAGAAAAAGCCCCCAAAGAAGCATAACAAAACAAAGCATCTTGCCTCACTTTGCATGACACGCTCCTCGTCAGTCCTCCCATCGTCTGTGAGGCCATCCAATGGATTTGGCCCCTGGCCATGGCTTGAGTTGCGTCCCAGCTGTCCAGGGCGTCGGATGGGTTTCAGGTGCGTGTTCAGGACGACGCGTAATTGGCTACTTGCGGGCGGCATCAAACAAGCCCGAGAACGCCTCTAGGCTCTAGGGGCCACGACCGTCCAGGGAGCGTCCAGGGAGCGTCCAGGGGCCGTCGATCAACATCCAGGTTGCGCCACCTTCTCCGTGTCCGCGAACTGAACCTTACATGGCGCGTCTCACTCTGCCCAAAATGACGAGCAAACCTCGCTCCCAAAACCGCTGAAACCACTGGACGGCATCCAGGACTTTTCTGACTCTGGCCCTGGCCGCAATTGGTGGTGGGAGAGTTCCTCCTCGCCCGTTGCCACTTGTCCTCCTTCCCCTGGATGCTTTCCCCAACGCCTCTTGCGTGTGTGTGACAAGTCCACGTACGAATACCGTCCTGTAATTACTTAGGTTGGTGCGAATACCGACGGAGCTGAGTTGAGAGACATACATACGAATTCATAATTACAGGTCGCTTGGAGCCTTGTCCCTTTTGCAACACACCCACTGTCACAGCATGGGTTCACCATGGCCCGTAGCCTGCGCTTCCGTTCCTAGTGCCTTGATCCTTTGCGGGTCCCCGCCGCCCCTCATCGGCTTCATCGCCTCGTCCCCTTGTTTCGTGACTTCGTTCGTTGGTCGCCGTGATTAATCACCGTAAAGTATGTACATAGTATACATCTCCCTGGCTTCCTGTAGTCAACTATCTATTGGTGGCATGCCCTTTCTCGCTTCCCCTCGTACTTTTCTCTCTGTCCTTCTCCTCCTCTCCTTTTTTGTTTCCGGCTCTTCTGGCCCACAGCGTCCCAAGGTCTTAGACGAACCCGTGTGTCTCAGTTGAGAGAGACGCTTCCTGCATCGGTCTGCGGTCCAGTCTGTGTTGGTGTTGCACCATGCCTGTCGAATAATGTCCTGATGCCGCAACCATCTTTCTCTCCTTGATTCGTCTCTGTTCCTTCCCTGTCATTCGTTCCCTCTACTTGGAGATTTCCCTCCTTACAGCCATCCTTCCCTTGTTCTAGTTCCCTTTATTTCATTATTCTTCCTCCCTTCACCGAGCCACCACCGCGGCATCTCACGGCCTGTCCAGAACTGGCGTAACCATTACTCGTTACCCCGAATCAACCTCAAGTCTGCCACGAAGGCGATACATCCCGACGACGCTCCTTTCATACAATTCGCAGGCCCTGAATCAAGGCGTAGGGCTAATATACTTGAACAACCGAACATCGCGACCTGGACGTTATTTAAGCGTATGCAATGGAGAACGACCCTTCTACTATGGAGAGGCTTCGTGCCGACCTCATCAGACGGGCTCGTATTGAACGCCACGGCGAAGCAGACATGCAAGAGATTCAACAAAACAATCCTTCGACATCCCATCGCCCGTTCCTACGACTTTTTCGAAGAGGACAGCCCCCTCAACCCCAACCGAACGAAGCCTACCGCGTGAATATTGAGAGTCCGAAATCTCCAGATGTCGAACAAGCAGGAATAGCTCCCCCTCGGGGGCCTCACTTTTTCAATTTTGCCAGGCCGTGGTCTTCCAGGTCCAATGCGCCTCCACCCCAGCATGACCTGCACCTAAACAGCCGCCTGACCACGTTGCCTTCAGCCCACTCATCATCACCGAGACCTCCCCAATTGGCCCGAACGGAACAGCCGAGCGAAAACGATAGCCTCGAATCACAAACAACCGGGCCTGCAGAGGATCATGGAAGCCAAAGACACGCCCGAACAAGCGGCAACCGTAACCGGAGACACCACCATTCCCGTCACCCAAAGCGCTTCCTGTTCTGTCTCCCGTGGATAAAGTCAAGGAACGTGCGGGCACAGATTCTCCGTTGCTTCGTGTCGGGTCTTGTCTTGGTGTCGCTCTCTGCTGTCTGTAAGTAACATTGCAGTTGCCCATAGCTTCCTTCTCCCCTGTCCACGAGCGATGGTGCTAATACTGAGCTATAGATCTGGGTCTCTCCATGACACACAAAGTGGAAACTAGTGAGATGACCATTATGCTGGTTCTTGTCATCCTCTTTGCCACTATCTTCTTCTTCCACGGCATCATCCGGCTCTGCGTTGTCGTTGTGCGTGATAATCGGGAGGCTGCTGGGCGAGCGGGTCTACCACAGACGCAGCCCATGGGACCTCGCGGGTATGCGGTGCCAAATCGTCCTATCCAAGTCGTCCTCGCGCGGGACGAGGAGGCTGCTGGAGTGGAAAGTGAGGCGGGCAAGTCGAGACCTCCGGCATATGGTCTCTGGCGTGAGAGCGTGGTAAGTCTTTAGGTTGGAGCCTTCAACGATGTTTAACGAGGCTGACAAGAGTGACAAACAGAGAGTCGACCCCGATCGCTTATTCTGGCAGCGTAACGAGGCTGCGGATCAAGTCCAACCACGACCAGCAACTCGTTCGGGGCCACGACCGCCTTCGTATGCCTCCAATGATGGCGTGTCATATGTAGTAGAGGCTACCCCTCGGTCTACAGCACCTACAACGGAGGTTCCGCTTCCGATGCATCCCTCAGAGGTTGGGCGAGTGGCACGGATGCCAAGATCGTGAAGAGTGCGGATCGAGCGGAATTGAAAGGCGGCCAATCGAGTCGCCATCGCCTATCAGGGGGGATATAGCCGCTCAGCTCGCTAGGCGCTGGACGCTGAAGTTGACTAAGCGAGCATTTTCGCGGTGAAGCCATATTCGATGGTGGTTCGAAGCGGAGGACGCATGATATCCTATCGGGGACATCCTCGAGCATGGCCTGGCATGTAATTCGACTAAGCTGGCATGGGACGGAGATATGAACCATGTCCAACCGGCATCACCAAACACCAAATACCACATATCGACGCGTCAACTTGACTATGCACTGAGGGAATGTGCCATTGGACGAATACAGAACCAAATGATTGCTCCTGGCTCACCTGGTCTCATCTTGCTTGCCGAATCAAGCTGGCAATTCGACGACCAACCTAACCCACGAAATACGCTCCGTCGCAAGACCAGCCAGGGAGTGTATGAGTACACATCAGAGGAGAAGAAGACTCTGGGTGCCTTGCATACCGCACCATGGACCATAAAATGGTCATGTCAGTACTTAGCAACGATTCTTGAGTGCAGTAAACTGGCCCGGTTTCAGAATGCATTACATCCGGTTCGTTGTCGAGGATTTGGTCGAACATGATGGATATCATGGACTCGGGGACACATGGACACATGCCACTGTGTCGGTGAGAGTACCTTGTCCGTGATCCAATTCTAACAGGCCGAATCTACGTGTAAGCATCAAAGAAGCACAAGCCATGGTCCATCTTTACTAGCAAGGGATGCCTCGGGACGACCCAGGCTGGTGTGATCAGGCGGTTCCTTGGACGGCATGGATGCGCAGGCGGCAAGTCCCCTCAAAGGGTCTCGCCCCGGATAGGTTTAGCAGCCTATGATTGATCGGGACACCATCCGAGAAGGGACCACCATCATGGGTCAGGTTGGGTTGCTCAAGAAATGTACCTGAAATTGGGAGTTTATGTGGAGGATGGGATGATGTCTTCTTTGTCGCCGGGATTATTACACGAGGATCACGTGAAGATGCTGGACGGATGTACAGTACGGCCGATGTCCTTGTCAGTGCCTGCATTGAACTAATGGAAATGGATGCGTCTCCGGGGGATCCAACGGAGAAAGGGGAATGGAATGGAAAGGCGTTGAGAGGGGTCGCGGGTGTTTAGTTTCCCAATCGGGTCAGGCACCATGTTCCAACGGGGCGAGACCACACAGAGTTGAACGAGCGAATTTAGGACCCGGAGGTACGTAGCAAACTCTCTAAGTAGGTAAGGTAGGTAGGTATGGCACGCGTCCCTTTGTTCCTTTCCACCGTCCCGATAGTTTCCCCTCCGCCGCCAGTTGTGGTTTTGTAGGAAGGAATACATACAAACATTGTACCTACCTAGGTAGTGGTACTGCCAGTTGTTTATCGTGGTCACTCTTCCGCCTAAGGCTCCGGGCTGCGGTCCCGCGTGGTGGGTGGGCCCCGTTTTGTCTGCCCCCAGTTGTCGGGCGTCAGCGGCCAGTGTAAGCGCCAGCAATCCAATCAACAATCACCTCTGGGCCGACGAGCTGGAATCAGAGGGAAGGTACCAATGACTGTCTTTGGTTATCCACATCCATCCCACCCGCGGCGCCTCTTGGCCACCCACACACTCGCTCCCACACGCGCACACCCGCCGCTGCTGTCCCAAAGTCCGCACCTTTCCCGTTTTCCACCCCCAAGCAGAAGCAGGAAGGCGCGCCGCAGCAGCCCTCCCCCTCCCCACAATCGTAGTATCCCTCACTCCCTTTCCTCCTTCCGTCCTCCCCTCATTTCCCTTCCCTCGCGCAAATTTTTTAAACTTGGTCTGGAAGAAAGCTGGTGACGCTCCTATCGATTCAAAGTTTCAATCCTCCCGACTCGCTGTGTAGAAAAAAAAACACCCTCCTCCGTTACGTCTCGCAACAAACTCCAAGTCTAAAGGTGCGTGAAAAGCGTGGTTTGTTTCTTCATTTTGTGTGCTTGGACGCTCTGCTCTGCCCCCCTTCGCCCTTCCGTCCGTTCGTCTGGCCGCCGAGTCTCGATCCCATCGCGCGCTTCAACATCTCGGCTTGTCGCTTTGCGCCTGCGCCTGCGCCTGCGCCTTTCATTTTCGTCGTTGCGTTCTGCGCCTGACTGCGCTTGTCTTGGTTGCTCTCGCTTCATCTTCCGACTCCTCCTCCGAGATCGACCTGGACCGCGCCGACATGATCTCCGTGTGCGACCCGAATCCCGGTGCAACCACCGAAGGCCACAACCTGACTGCGCCCCATCGCAGCCTGGTGCGCTTCCACGATGTGCCGCCCGCAGACTGGTCCGCCATCATATTCGAGCCCAAAGAATATATGCGGAGTTGCGACCGAACGTTCGCCTTCGCCAAACATCCTCCATTGTCATCAGATGCGCCGACTGCACACAATAGGCTGCTTGCCTTGGAGACTTTTAGATCGGTCAAGGACGCACGCTTGCTGCCAACAATACTATGCGATGGGATGTAGGGCCGCTCCCTTGCCGTTTGCGCGTTTTCTTGCGTGGTAGCCTAGGAATTCTCATGCGCCGCGGATTATCGTCCCATCTACTACGACCCCGGTACCATGGACTCTCCCGACCCATTCATTACCGAGGCCTTGCGACGCCGACCTTCGACGTCATTGCCTTTCGTCCCGAGATCCAACAGTGGCTGCCTATTGATACGATACTGTCATGTCAAAATCCAGTGTGACGGACTGACCTGGCACCTACGACCCGAACAGGACGGACCGCGTGGGCGTGATCAATCTGAGCAACAACGAGGGGACAAGAGGAGCGCAAGACAAACATACATACTGACTAATCTAATTCCAGACACATATATCATAATCATGTCTTCTCTCTCTCGACGCGCTTGCTACAAGTGTGGCAATGTTGGCCACTACGCTGAGGTCTGCTCCTCTGCTGAGCGCCTTTGCTACAACTGTACGTATCACCGTGCTCTCCGTTCTACGCCTTTCAATGACTTACATGCTAATCTCACCTGCAGGCAAGCAGCCCGGTACGGCTTTCCCTCACCTCGCACGTGCGCATCGTCAATAACTGATCGTTCCATACACAGGCCACGAGTCCAACGGCTGCCCTCTTCCCCGTACCACCGAGGCCAAGCAGTGCTACCACTGCCAGGGCCTAGGTCACGTTCAGGCTGACTGCCCTACCCTCCGCCTGAGCGGCACCGGCACCAGCGGCCGCTGCTACAACTGCGGCCAGCCCGGTCACCTTGCCGTATGCCTCCACTGACCCGTTCATAACCGGTACCGATCGACTAACATGGACCCAACAGCGCGCTTGCCCCAACCCCGTCGGCCCTGCTATGGGCCGTGGCGGACCCCCCATGGGCCGCGGTGGCTACGCTGGCGGCTACGGCCGTGGCGGCTTTGCCGGCGGCCCCCGTCCTGCGACTTGCTACAAGTGCGGTGGCCCTAACCACTTTGCCCGCGACTGCCAGGCTCAGGCCATGAAGTGCTACGCCTGCGGCAAGCTGGGCCACATCTCTCGCGACTGCACTGCCCCCAACGGTGGCCCCCTCAACACGGCCGGCAAGACTTGCTACCAGTGTGGCGAGGCTGGCCACATCTCCCGGGACTGCCCCCAGAAGAACGCCCCTGGCGAGATTCCCACCGAGGTTGTCGACTTGGGAGGCGTGCCCGCCCCTGCCGCCGTTGCTCCCATCGCCCCCATCGCCCCTGTGGCTTAAAGCACATCTGGGATATTCTGTCAAGGCCGACTCAGAGACGGGACGGGCTTGACAGGGGCCGACTAGATCGGATTCCACAGCGTGGGGACGATCTGAGGAGGCCACCAGATGTGTTTAGCGCCTTTCTTTTATAACCTTGCTGTTCTTTTTTGATGCCGACACGTGAACATATTCCAACTCGACCTTCACACGCATACTATTTCTACGTTAAAGTTCATGTTTATTTTGTTCCGAATCATGCATCGGCTCGCAATATCTTCTCCGGCATCGGCTTTGCACGGCGTCTTCGGTCCGTCTCGATTCATCTTGCACCTCTTTCTTTTGCCTGGAAAAAGCCACGAGTCTCGCCGTGTTGAGGTACATCTACAGCGACGGCGGCGGGTTGCCCTTCAGGAAGGTCCTCTGAGCAATGGGGACCTTCCGGGTAACGGCGAAGACATGTGGAGCGGCGAAGCAGGAGAAGACATCTACCAACATTTTCCCTTTTTTTATTTTTACTTTTACATCTTTTCACCTAGACTTGTTTGTGCGGATCCTTGGTTACTACGGGGTCTCTGAGCGGTACTCCCCGCATCATGGCACCTTTCCTCGAAAAGGACTTTGGATCATTCGCCCAAGGACTACTACCTTTTGAACGACAGACGCTGTCACATGGCTCTTAACGACTTGAGAATTCTACGGCAACCTGCGAAGGATATACCCCGCGAGGCTGATATGTGTTGTTGAGCTTGGAAACGCGCTGATACGCGGGCTTTGACCAGAGAGGCTATTTCCCGCTTGTGGGGATGGTTGAGGCTCGGGAAGCCCGCGTGCCCCCTGGCGGCAAAGATCAGTGGACGCGTGCGCGAGAGTGGTGGGCTGAAGGAGAGATTGATCGACGGCAAGGGGAGAGGATGTTGTTCTGGTTTCCGAGGGACGACAATGGCCCCTTGTGACTACAATCGCAAATGGGGACCGCGTGGTGAAGAGGACGTCTTACAGAACGGCAGAGGAGGCAGGAGAAGAGAGGGAAGAAAAGAGAAGAAAGGAGAAGAAGGAGGGCCTGGTGCGTAGGAGGGCCCTCGTCTTTTGGATGGCTGTTGTTGTGGTTGCTGAATGGGAGAGGAGCTGAAGTGTGGACAGAGGCGGACAGGGCAGAGCTGTAAATGAATTGATTCAGAAAAAGAAGAAAACGCTCGACGACGCAAGATGAGGAAAAGGGAGTGGAATGAGGCCGTATGAACAAGGTTCCATGAGACGGAGACTGACGATGAAGATGAAGATGAAGACGATGAAGACGATGAAGAAGAGCAGACGACGACAACGGCGACGATGATAATGCTGAGGAGGTTCGAACTGTGGGTAAGTTAAAACTCGAGGCAGCCCCCCCCGACCTCCAGACACAACTGGAGAGGGCACCTCTGCGTGTCTCACGCCTGGACGCTATCCGTCGTGGCCGATTGCCAAATCTGCTTGATTTGGCAGATGGTTCGTTTGAACCACATCGTGTCTCAATATTTTCACGCAGTGATATTCCCACGCCATCAACTAACTTCCAAGTATACCTCCTTCTCGTGTCGTCATGCCCCCCTTTAGAAGGACATTCTCAATTGTCAATGACAGGTAGGTCTTGATTAGATTGAGTGTTAAATGGAGATATACGCAGACTCGTTAGTGAGACTAAGACATAACCATCCTAATATGTATACTTACATTCATAATATACACTACCTAACCTAAGAACTAATACACACATGGCTTAAGACCTAACATACACTAAATATATATATTCAAATTCCCAATACATCATACAGTACCTAACTTGGGGGTAAAACTACTGAACTAATATACCACATACTAAGACTCATTATATCCCTAACCTCAGCACCTCACGTTCTTAAGTATCCTATTGTTATAGAAAAGCTCTGATCCCTTGTTTGATTTCCTTCGTAACGCGGCGTAACGTCCTAAACAATTCGGGTGGATACAACGCGATGGATATCTCTAGCATTAGAGCATGACTTCTTTGTCTCACGCATCCTGAGACTGTAGTAAAGGTAACTTAGACTTGTTAAAGAGTTGGTTAGCTACTGCAGGTCGGTGGTGTTGACCAGGAGAGTTCATAGTGTGACCTCTCGACAACTCCGTCCCTCCTCAGAAATTCCTACCTATTGAGTGGTGTCAAACTGCCAGCCACCCGCCGCCAGCTGTCAGCTCCAAGCAGCCAGCAAACCAGCCTATAGCATCGAGGCGTTACTGGCACGTGGACTGTCAGGGCTGGCGCGCGTTTGCGTGTAAATGTTAAAGCGCGTTTTGTGTTCTTCTCTTTTCTTTTCTTCTCTTCTTTCTCCCCCACCAACCTACTCTTTGCGCGAAACGTTACTGCAAGCAGTGACGACTTTTCTCTCAGTGTTCAGATATTGCGATAGACTTCGGGTCTATATTTTTCTCTTTTTTCCCTCTAGATAGAGGTTAGGTCTGGAGCTTTGTCGAAGAGGACGAATTCGCAGCAGCCGCAGAAGTGAATCCCTTGGCAACCACTGGCTCTCTCGCGAGTTCCGGTAATTTTTCTTTTGACTTTTGTCATTAGGATAGCCTTGGAGGAAGCAGACGCGTATTTTTGTTGTGAAGGAGACCAGGACGGCGGGTGAAAGACTGCACCGAACGGTTGTCGACGAGAGGTTACGTCGAAGGGTACCCACCCACCGGTCCTCTCGCGAGTTCCCGTACTATTGATTCTTGGTTTTCCAAGTAATCAAGGGTCCCTTCAAGTCGAAATCTTCTCACCCGGCAACAGAGGAGTACGTTGTCATGTCTCAACCAACGATAGACAAGGGCACGAAAGTCACGTACTCCTCTAAGTTGCAGGATTGCGCGGTCTTGTATGTTCCATCTTCAAAGAGACTTGATTCACTGACGCTGATATTGTGCATAGGCACGGCGAGTCTGGCCCTGTCGTGACGAGCGGCAAGAATCTAGGCTTGTCGACAAAGCTCTCTGCGAAGTTTATCGTCTCCAAGATAGCCGATGCCGACGCCTGGATCGGCTTCCATATCAGTTTCCCCCTCGACAAGGATCAAGTGGAAAACGAGGCTGCAGGATTTGGCGTCCGACACATCTGTGAGCCATATCTTGCTGAATATTATTTCCAGAGGTCTAACGCTCGCAGCGAACCGAAGCCTGGCAGGTGCAGTGGTACCGCTGGGTGAGCACAAGATTGTCGTCGAGTTTCCTCGGGGCAAGGCCCACTTCTCGTCCGAAGAGGCACCGGAGGCTTTGCGTTGTCGGTTCCCCGATGCGAAGAAGCGGGACAAGGGCATGGCACTGGTTCACTTCAGGCTCATGGAAGAAGCCCAGGTCAGCGTTGCCGGGTTCGGAATTCCATTCAGGAACTCACTAGATTCCGAAGTCGAATCATAGGTCAACGAGAACGCGGCAATCGTCGATGGCATCACTCTGCTAGACATTCTAGCACAGCGGGACTTTTATTTCGTCCTCCTTATTGCCAGTGTTGAAGCCGTAAAGCTCTGTGACGAGGGCCGTTTGCCTACTCCCTTCCGATATCCATTCGACGTTGGACAAGACTGGAAGCTCGATACGATCAAGCGCCTGATTCTCGAGAACAAGGGCCACCAGTACGAGGCGGCATATGGGTAACTAGCCAGCTCTTCTCGATCTTTGGCTGAAACCTTGACTAACGAGGGCAAAGTCACGAGGACAGCAAGTCTCACTCGATGGTCGTGAAACAGTCCACCATCCAGAACGTCATGTGGCTCGACGATGAGGAGATCATGGTGCGTATCCCACGGGGTGGGTTTCATACGTGTGCAAATACTAACTTGTTGACAGATTGAGAACACCAATTTCCCAGCCTACTTCGTCGGCCTGCCAATGGTTCTGCCAACGACGCAGCCCGCCTTTACTTGGTGGTTTCTTTGACAAAGGAGTTTAGAGACCGTCACGATGATGCTTGGCGCCGTTTCACCAAGGACAATACTTTCCGGGTTCACCTCTTCGATGCGGCTGAAGACGAGAAAGCGTCGGCTGATTGGTATTTATATATTACTCTAAACATGCATAGCTCATACTGACCATTCATAGGGACTGCAGGGTCATGGAATATCCTCAAGGAATCCCAGCCCTCGCTGCCCATCCCACGGACAAGTACGAGGTAGTCCTCCAAGTGCGCCGTCCCCACGGGTCGGAGCTCAAGAGAGGGCCAAAGTACGAGGTGAAGGATTTCAGTGACCGCGCAGATGCTAACCGTGCGTTGAAGGAAGAGAGCAAGCACTAGCACTGCGCCGCCCTCAAGTTCGACGCCGGGTTGGATGACTGCGAGCGAAAGTTCAATGCCGTCTCCATCTTCGACCCCGAGGCCCGTCCGTCCAACCCGGCTGCCTGTGGAATCACCGGCAATGACGTTCGTCCCAGGACTCCGAGAGCAAGTCCAGGATCGAATGGATCTGCATCGGGCCCTTGTTTGTGGCACTGGCTTCTACGAGTGGATGACGAAGTCCGGCCCAATGGATGTCACTGAGGCCATGGAAGCTATGTTCATCAGTGATTCACGGGCCAAGCTGCGACCTCTGCCCGTCGTTAACTTCCTGGACATCGACGACAAGATCTACGCCGATGCCATCGTCGATGAGGCACTGCCCCAGGATCGTGTCCGCTTCCGTGCCTACTTGAGCAACCGCCTTCTCGGTCTTGGTCTCATTGCAGCTGTAAGTCTACAACCTCATACATACATCGAGTGAAGGCTGACCGTGAAACCAGGGCCCTGGCTTTGGCAAAACCACCGCAGGAGCGGCAGCCACTCTCGCGATGCAGGCCAAGCTCGGCAAGATCCTATGCTCTGGGCTGACCCACGTCGCCGTGGACAACTTGGCCAGCCGTCTCGAGCGAAGGAGTCGTGCCACCGCCGACCGCTGCAACGAGGGCAAAGAGCTAGACGACCCAACCCGCCGCCGCCGCAAACTCGTCGTCCGCGCATACAAGCTTGCCGACGAACGCACAGCCTTTGAGGGGGTGCTGAGCGATATCAAGGCCGCCGACGCTGCTAGCAAGGCGCACAAGAATGGATCTTGGCGACGACCATCCCGATGGCAGCTGCATCTCTCACTTACTTTTTGGCTCTTGGTCGCACTACGCTGCCCGACCGTCAGAGACCTTGACCTCGACGATAGTGAGGCGATGCACCGACTTCGTGACACTATTGACGGCCGTGAAGACATCACAGACCTCCGCGCTGTGGCAACTGGAGCAATGGACTTCGAGCAGTTTAAACTGGCCTACGCTGACATGGCCGATTCAATCAACGGTTTTTTCGAGACCGTCCTTGACGCCGCTGAAATGATGTGCACAACTCCAGCTGCCACCGAGAACGTCAAGGAGCTGAATCATTGGAAGAAGACATTGGCTCGCGGCGTCTCCATCGACGAAGCAGCCAATATGAGCAGAGCCGACCTGTACTGTGTGTGGGGAAATACGATGCTCCCGTGCTTCCTCTTTGGCGATCCAATGCAACTCCCGCCTACCGTTATCACATCCAACGACAAAGATATGTTTGGTAACTTCATCAATCGCTTTGCCAATGATAGTAAAGTCTCCGGCCTGGTGTTCTTCCAGGCTACTAGCATTCCCGTCTACCGCCTCAAGACCCAGCTGCGAATAGCCAACGGGATGTTCGATGTGGTAGCCAAGATTAACTACCCATCATTCTCTTTCGAGTATGCCCAGAGCTGCGACATTAGCTTCCCGCAGTTCCAAATCGGCCGAGACCTTGAAGCCTTCATGCAAGAGAGGTACCCAGTTGTGACGCCACCACCCGCGGGTAAGCTCAGCCCCGTCTTTGTACACTGCCAGGGATCCTGCGTTCTCGGAGGCAACACGGCTGGCTCGAAGCAGAGTCCTGACCAAGTCAAAATCGCGCTGGACTTTGTCACCGACTTTGTCAAGACCAAGAAAGTGGACGTCAGTCGCATTGTGGTCATTGCGCCCTACGCCGCCAATGTCAAGCTCGTCAACAACATGCGCAAAAAGCCCGAATACGCCGTAGAGCTCGCCGCCATACAGCCGGCAACGACCGTCGACTTGTCCCAAGGCCAGGAGAGCGACGTTGCCATTGTGGTCATGGGCACCGCGTATCCGAAGCCTGGGCCTGGCTTCACCTCGGACGAGCAGCGCTTGAACATTCTGCTCACCAGGCAGTTGTGCGGGTTGGTCATCGTTGGTGACATCAATGTCACTGGGGTGCTGGAGCAAAAGGGTGGCAAAGGCAAGGCCAAGTCCAAGGCCAAGGCCAAGGAGGAGAGGTTCAAGGTCGAGGGTCCCACCGGGGAAATTTACTGGACCAAGGCCTCGTCGCTGCGTAACATGCACAAGGAGATGCACAGTTCTGGCCGAGTCGCGATTGTGGAAGTTGGAGGCTCTTCACTGTCATAGAATGGAATATATATCCTAACCTGATCCTATTCCTAACCTGATCCTATATTCCTAACTTAACCTTATTCCTAACTTAATTCTATTCTTAATTTATTCTTATTCTTAACCTAACTTAAGCTCTATCTTAAATAATATTAAACTGGCCCTAAATACTATACATATTTTTCTAGTATTATTGAATAAAGAAAATAAATAAAAGTGAAGATATTATTAACGCGAACCTAGTTGTGCTTGCGGGGCACACGTTCTTCCATGCCAGCTTGCTACGTGCACGTGTACCTACCTACGGAATACTTAGGTAGGTATTCATGACAGTCACCAAGTAGTCATACTTCTCAAGAGGCTCTGTGCTACTAGTATTAACAGGCGGACATGATGTAGCAGGCTGCATGTTGGCCAAGACGACGCACGGAGTTCTCCAAACACTCGGATTCACCGTGTTCGCTCGGCAGAAGCATGGGCCGATCATCACTGTCTCAACCGAGCCAGACATATTTGAGGATCATACGTCGTATTGAAAAGAATAAAGTGTAGGTGAAAGTGGTTCCAATCTGCCCCATCCGCAAAGACTAACCGGCGTCCCCCAGGTTGGCTTCTCCATACCATCAACACACTCACTTCTAGGAGCTGGTCGCTTTACGGCCATCTCCCATGATGCTTATCTTCCTGTCCTTGACCTCTCCTTCAAGTGTGGCATCCTTGGCGCTGTCATCCACGTCCAGTCCCCCAGTCTTGCACTCTGTGCCTTCTTTCTTCTCGGCGTCGTCATCATCATCATCGTAACGGACTGGGCGAATAACCCTAAGCTTGACCGCCTCCTCATTGCTGTCTTCAGCATCAACCTTGTGATAGACCCGTAGACCGACGACTGCGACAGCGTTCCATGGGTCCTTCTCGAACTCATCAGGCTCTTCCTCCTGAGTTTCCGGAGTCTCTGTCGGAGCCGGGGGCTCAAGGGCAGTGGCAGCGATCTCCAGTTCACGCTCAGAGAGTTCAGATAGGGCACCAACACTGCTAACATCTTCGCCGTCCTCTTCAGTATCAATCTCGGGCTTGGCGGAATCCTCGGTACTGGTGCTCTCCTTGGCTTGTTCAGACTTCTCCTTGGGGGTACCTTTCTCTTCAGCATCATCATCTGGGGAAGACTCTGGAGTTAGCGGGCCCTCTTCTGTGGTGTTTGTGCGCTCCGTGTTGATCGCAGCCTTCTCCTGGTCGCCAGCGGCCGTTTCAGTCTTTCCGGTTTCCTCCGTGGTTTGTTCGCCATCCTGTTGTTTCTCAGCCTCCTTGGCCTTGGCCTCAGCAGCCTTCTCAGCACTTGCGGCCGCCTTTTTGGCTTTCTTGGCGTCTAACTTTGCCTTCTCCTTTTCCTTCTTCCTCAGATTCTTCTTCACATCCCTTTGGTATTGCTTTGTCGCGAGATAATGAGTCTCATCTCGCGTGGCCAGGACCTTCTTCTTGAGTTCGTTCTTCGCTTTCTCCTTGACTTTCTTCTCATGAGCTTCGCGAGCCGCCTTCTCCTCGTCCGTCTCAATGATTCTGCCCTTGCTGTGCGCAAGATCGTAAGCCAGCCCAATTCGGATGAGCTTCTCACGCCTCTCTTTGGCGTTCTTCCTGATGACTTCGTCGACAGGGAGGAACTGCTCGTATCGGGTCGCGTCAACCTTGACGCGGACTTCGTACTCGCCGGCTTCTAGGTCAAGCTCCACGTTGACTGATCGGGACATTCGCAGGGCAGTTTGACTTCGGACGAGGTAGTCTTCCTGACCTGCCTTGTGGACACGGAAGGCCAGACTGAAGATATACTGGCCCTGGAGACCGCGGAAGTAACGGTCATCAAGCTGAGCGAGCACGATGACGACGGGGCCAGGCTTAGCGATACTGAAGGAGAAGTGTGTATCGTGGTAGTCCAGAGTCCAGGGGACGGCCAGTGTAGTCCAGACCTGGGAGACACGCCATTCAGGGCCAAAGAGGCGTGTTCGCTCAAATGCCTGGTACTTGCGAAGGAGATCGTTGTACGATATCCAAAAGTCTCCGTCGTCGCCGAAGCGGTGGCCAAGCTTCGTAAGCCACTCTGGGGTCCATTCCTTTGACCCATCACCTGTCAGTCTTGTTAGCAAAACAGTGGTTTATCGTCCGATAGCGTACAGCTTACTCCATGGGCCCTTCCATTCTCCCTTGCCCCAGGGGTTCTTGAGGCGGAGAAGACGTTGGCCGTCGATTTCGACGGCCTTTTGGATGGAGTAGGCGTGAGACTCGACGATGCCCTTCCTCTCACCCCAGCCATTCCCCCAGATGCCAGTGCTGCACCCAAAGAGGAACTCCTGGTTCACCTTCATCAACTCTTCGTTCCAGAAGTGTTCCTACAAGATGGTCAGTTTTGAGTCGTCCGCAAAGGTCGGCAGTGAACTCACCTTGTCCAGGATATCTGTGGTCCAGAGCTCTGAGGTGACGCCTCCGGTGAGATCTTCAATGCCTTCGCCGCCGAAGCCACCTTCAATGCAGGCGTAGTCACCGTGTGCTTTGGCGTAGCACTTCTCGAGAAGGGGAAGCCATGTTTCCTGCGGATGCGCGCATTGGGCGAAGTAGAGGGCGCCACTGTTGGACTGGTAGACTCTTCGATAAGCCTCGTCCGAGTCGACGCGCTCGACATCATCAAACAGGATTCTGTCAAAGAACCCTTCGTCGTAGTCAGGCTTGATAAGGTATAGCTGTGATCTAGGTTAGCTGCTCGACCTTTGAAGCTGTAGAATGGGAAATGGGAGTCATACGAAGTCATCGACAATCTCCGAAATCCACTCGCCGTCGCGGTGGAAGACGAAGCCATAGACACCGACGGCCTCGTCATGGGCCACACAGAGCTTCTCAATGAGGCCCTGCTTGTTGCTGAGGGTGCAGAGAGCGGCCATCAACCAACAATCTCCATCGCGACCCTGGCGAACATCATTGGCAGTGGGGCCGTCGATGTAGAAGCGAGGGGAGTCGAAGATGTCGCCGACTCTCTTGACGCTCTGGGGCTGGAGCTCAACCCCGGAAACCGAGTCATTCTTTTTATTGGAGAGGCACTGGAGGCAATCGCGGACCCAAAGCTTCAGGTCCGTCTCGATGTCGAAGTGAGGATCGCGGTATTTCTTGTTGATGCGGCGGCACTCCTTGACAATCTTCTCCACCTTGGCGCGGCACATAGCTGCGGCATCTTCGTATGAGGCTTGGGTGGTCTTGACTTCGATTTTCTTGTTCTTTTTGGCAACGATATCGGTATAGGTGTTGGAAGGAATGACAGTGGTTGCTTGGGATATAGTTAGCGAGGTAGCTAAGGAGAGAGGCGGGCAGCTGGAAGTGATTTGCGTCACGTACCCTTGCCAGGCTTCTTGGTAGTAAACTTTGCCCAAAAGTCGTCGATGATCTCTTGGGGCGTCTGCTTGTTCCGCTTCACCGGGTTGGCCGGCATCTCGGAATCGGCCGCGTCGGCGTGGGAGGAGTAGGTGGATGGGGTGTCGGACATTGTGTCGGGGAGTTGGGATTTGGGGGTTCGTTGAAATGAGTGTGCAGCAGCTCGGTCTTTCCCAGTTTGGCTGGGTTCGCTCCTCCTAAGGGGGATCGAGGGACAGACAGAAGGTGCCAGAGGAAGCTGACTGAGTACCTACCTAGATAGAGAAGTTTAGTTTGATGATACCAAGTATGAATGGCAGCAAGACAGAAGGTATGCCAACTGATCTGATGTGTGTCCTTCTGTTGCGAGCTACTGAACATGGCGGTAAGAACTTACCTTGGGGTGATTGACTACAAGTCTCGCGCCAAGAGATGGATGGACACTGGCAGTGCAGTACCGTACAAGACAGAGGAAGTAGAGGTAGAAGTGATCGAAGTGGACAGTTAGACGGCCTGGGGCTCACCGACGTCTTTTATCACAAGCAGACTCCCTCCTCCAGACTCCAGACCATGAAGCAAGGCGTGCATCATTATTAGCATGCACGTCAGCCTGCTTCACGTTCATTGCCAGCTCATCACCCGAGAGCTGAACCTCCCCTGCAAGCCACAGAGCGAGACCAGACACGCCAGTATCAAATCGAGCAATCACATCCGCGGGGCACGACTCCGTCACTCGCTACAATGCCCAATCCTGGCACAATACTCACGAATCTTCCCGGATGGGGGTATTGGCTACGGTGTTGATGAAGTATCCAGAACGCGTATAGAATTAGAGATGGTTGCGAGATTAGTAACGGCATCGACAATATTTGACCTGAGGAGTCAGGACTAAAGGAGAAGATGGCATCAGCACTGATCTTCAGGTGAGCCGCACAGGCTTGTTCAGGTTTGAATCACTCATATAGTGGTCGGCTTTGGTCTTTAATACATAAATCATTCATTAGCAGCTATCGGTTCATATTCACAAGCGCCATCATCCAGATTCCCATGTGCTTCACAACACCTCAAACGCCAGCGTCCTGCATCCACCTCTAAGCACCCTCGGCGTACTTCTCCTCGTGATGGCTCGCATCATTCGTACCGAGGGGTGAATCCTTGACACCCGCTTGGGAAACGCTCTGGCGGTGCTCCCAGGAAGTCGAGGGCTTCCATCCGATAGACTTGCGAGCAACAGAGACCTCGTCGTACAGCTGATCGACCTCCTCCAGGCTCAGGCCCTTGGTCTCGTAGATGAAGAAGTAGACAAAGGCGATGCAGAGAAAACAGGCGGCGAACCAGACAAAGAAAATCTTGGACTGAAGGTTGGCATAGCCGTGGCCGTAGTTGACGAGATAGGGGGTCGAATAGGCAATGGCCCAGTTGAGGAGCCAGTTGGTGGCCGTAGTCATACTCAGCGACTTGGCTCGCGTCTTGAGCGGGAAGATCTCGCCAGTGACGACCCAGGCGAGCGGGCCCCAAGTAGATGCGAAGAAGAAGATGTAGATACAGACAAAGGACACAGCCGCCTTCTGGCCGCCGATGTCCTTGACGTAGATGTCGCCGTTGGAACGCTGGCCGGTAGAGAGCGTGCCGCACATGGCGACGATGAACTGGGAAACACACATGCCGATGGCTCCGTACAAGAGGAGCGGGCGTCGGCCCCACTTGTCGATGGCATACATTCCTGGTACAGTCGAAGCGACGTTTATGGAAGACGTAATCATAGAAATGATGAAGCCGCTGGAAACGCCCGAGTTCTGGAAGTATTTGGTACCGTAATAGAAGATAAAGTTGATACCTTTAGAGTTGTTAGGACAAGGAGCTTTAGCTGCAGGGGGCGTTGAGGAGGAACGAGACTTACCAGTCAACTGCTGAAGTGCCTGCAAAAGATATGGTGATCAGCTTTGTTCAATCGCTAGCAGATGGGATCAAATTACCTGTAAAGCCATGCCTGTGAACTGGCGCTTGAGAATAGGCGGGCGGAAGCAATCTAGGTACGACGATTTGCCCAGGCTGGTCTCGAAGTTGTGGTTTGCCTGAACTTCCGCGAGCTCTCTCTGGATTTCTGGGTGATCCTTAGGCAGGCGGCGAATACGGCCCAAGGAGCGAGCGGCATCGTCCGGTCGGTTCTTCTTAATAAGGAAACGGGGCGTCTCAGGGAGAAACAGCATTCCAAAGAAGAGAATCAGCGACCAGGCGAACTGAACGGCGATAGGGATGCGGTAGCAACCCGTGTCGTTGCGCTTAGCCGTAGCGTTATTGACAACGGCGGCGAGCAGAAGCCCGATAGTGATAGCCCACTGGTACGCGCCGACAATAGCACCGCGAATCCACTTGGGAGCTGTCTCGGACTGGTAGAGGGGGACTGGATGTTTGTGTAAGCCCGAGTTCTATACAGGGTGACTGATAACTTACTCATGGCACTCACCAAACCGACTCCAAGCCCTGCGAAAAAACGGCCCGCAAGGAAAATTGGAATAGCAGTCGCGGCAGTCTGGAGAATAACACCAAGATTGAAGACCCAAGTTGAGATGAGGAGACCAGGTCGTCGGCCGACATAGTCCGTTAACAAAGGTGATGCTAAAGCTCCGAAGAATGTCCCTGCAGAGAGAATAGACACAATGGCCGACTCCTGGTCTGTATCGATGTTGCGGTTTCCTTTAGTATCGACGTAGCCGGTGCTGAAGAGCCGCTGCCAATACGGCATGGCGAGGATGCCGCTGATGGTTCCCGTATCATAGCTATGACAGTTAGCGACAACACCACAACACAATCTTCTGATAGAGTATCAAACTTGCCCGAACAAAACGCCGCCGAAGGCTATAAAGAAGCCCATTGCAATAGCAGGCCATGACTTGCCCGCCTCGCCGCCGGGGTGGGTCAACGAAGCTTTACGGAGGGTATTCATCTTGGTGAGAGTCCGAAGACGAAGAATGGCTGAGGATATTGGGTCCCTTGACGGAAGGTTTGAACCGGAGTGCTCTTTCCTTCTTGGATAATGAGGAAGAGAAAATGGTAGAGAGGTTGAGGAGCAAGAAATTCCAAAGCAGCCAGCTGCGTGTTTATATAGCCACAGACTGAAGCGAGATTGATTCACTAGCAAACAGCAACGAGAGCCAATGGGGTCTTTTTAACACAACCGAGCAATAGTATGAATGGTCAAACAGTCACAAGCTCCAATAAAGAGGATCCAACTGGAACTTGACCCCAGACTCGATGTTCCATCTACAACTGGGGTGAGGAGTGGGCTTCGTTGTGGAGAGGATGGCGCTAATACCTAGTCCGGGGAGGTGAAGCTGGGTTGAACTACGAAAGCCACGTACCAGCTGGAGAAGACAAGGACAGGGTTCGGCTAGATTGACTAAAAGGTAGCTGCCGGCTTGGCCGATGGAGGTGGGGGAACCGGGGGGAAGGGCATTTGTGGACGTGGACGCGGAGGGACGAAGGATGAACCACCACCACATGATGATGATGATTGCGGAGCAAAACGAAAGTTGGAAGAGGGGCCAGCGCGACTCAAACTAACCCGAGGGAGTTAAACCTCAGGACTTGGTCTGGGGATCGCCACCGAGTGACGGGATAGGCGTCGAGGATAGCGCTGGGCTGATGTGGCAAAGGGGGATGGAGGGGTGGATGGGCATGCAGGGTGACACCGCATGATGCCCTTAAGCTGGGAAAGGTGTCGGTCTGTGTGTCTAAGTAAATGTCAATTGAGAAGAAGCAATCTCAGTGGTCCTCACCAACAGTTTCGGTGCCGCCGAGCTTGAAGCCATACATTTTTGCAACCACCGTGTTTGCGCCGGGAGATGGATCGTGGCGTTTGGTCAAACAAGCGGCTTGTGACATTGCAGCTTTCGATGATTGGGAGACAGGCGCTATTTCGGCCATGGCGAACTCGAGAGGAATTATGAGATTAATAGTGACGAGAGAATGAGTACGCGAGTGTTCACCAGTGGCTGACCTACTAGGAGTCTCTACTCCGGAGGACGGGCGATATTGATAGATTGAACACTGTCTCAGGGCCATGCATTTCGTCGCCGGACCAGACCAAAGTGGTGGTGATTCTCATAAACTACTGCCAAACGAGGTGTCTAGACTAGCACACAGCAATTGCAACTCCAGCGTGCCAACGCCGTCATCGTTGCAAGGCCGTCGGGCCAAAGTGGAGCAAACCCCGGAGCTGCAGGGTAGGGCCAAGCCGGCAGAGAGCCGAGACCAGATTACCGCTTTGGGGCATGTACCGTATTGGGAAACTGCGCAATCGCGTAACTTACCTAAACAGCCTTAACTGCACCAACAAAATATACACCTGTAATACAGTTAAATAAATGCACTATAATCGCAATAAAGCCTTATAAAATTATTCAAAAATGCATTCTATATACTAATCATATTCCAAACACTATCCTTAACCCTATTCAACCCTAATGACTAATCCTAGATAACCTAACTGCTATCTCTAACCTTTGCTCCTTTGTACTGCTGAAATAGGCTAGTGTGCGACCCCTGCTTAGTCTGGTACCTGCCTTTAGCCTAGATTTGTATGGGCCTATAGGTACTTGCTGTGCGCGCAGCAAAAGTTGTTTGTGCGCCTAGCCACACTCGCGCAATCGATCATCCTCCAACATGATGATCGCCCCCGAAACGTGAAAAGGGTACGAAGTAACCAGTATGCAGGAGCACATGGATAACCCAAGTGAGGGGGAAGCTTGAATTCGCTCACATGGCTTGCTTACCCCGTCATCCAACAGCAAGGGCCACCGATTGTCCGTTTCGGCCCTATTGCGGCGTTGTGTCGCAGCACGTTAGGCTATGTGTATGAGATTAATTAGCTCGGCTGCTGGCTGCTGGCTGCTGGCTGCTGGCTGTTGCAAGTTCAATCATTCTAGTGTTAATAGCTAAAGAGGAGAATAGTGGTCGTCACTGGCTGAAAGCTTCGGGAATGGCGTCGAGAAACATGGAGGTTTGTCCGTACTATTTCCCTCGGCATTGGCAGTCACCGTGACCGCCAAGTGCCTAACTACTTCGCAACTACGCCCGTTCAGCTAGTTGGATCAAGTCAAGAGTCGCTTCCCTTGGGAACCTTACTTTGTATGCCACCCTTGTTGGAGACTAGGATGGCTTTATCCCTGTCATCCACGCTATGTACAGTTTCCCCCACACCGTTGTGCTGCTCAAAACCTGGGGGAAAAGTACGGTGGCACCTTAGCTAAGGAGTGCCAAAAGTGCAACAACCCAAATCCCGGATTTTCAATTTCGCGAATTCGTCGATCGTATGCATCTTTGAGTACGGTGGCACCTTAGCTAAGGAGTGCTAAAAGTGTAATAACCTAAATCCTAGATTTTTAATTTCGCGAATTCGTTAATTATATATATTATCATAACTAAATATATATATTCATTAATAAAGACTAACGTATAGTATTTAGCTAATCTTCGCTTTACTAGAGGTCTTATATAAGATCTTTAGCTACTAACCTAGAATACTATATAAAGGTGCTAGCTATTACTTTAGTACCTCTATATAAGGCTACTTAACTAAGGCTTTTTTAGCTATACTATAATATATACTATAATATATACTATAATATATACTATATATATAAAGATAAAGGAAATATTACTTATATAAACCTTAGTTAAGGATAATAAGGTCCTCTTATAAGGACCCTTTCTTACCTAATTTAATAGGGTTATCTTAAGTCCTATCTTCCTCTAGCTTAATTGGGTCTTTAGAGGTCCCTAGTCCCTCTAGTAAACCCTACTAAGGTTAAATAGAACTTAGGGCATTACGTACGCACTTACTACTATATGCATTTCTATTAGAGCACTAAATAGCATAATCCGGCTACTTATAATTACTATAATAACTACTAAAGTAACCTAAAAGATAAATATAGTAGGGGAATAAGCTTATATATACATTTAGCCTATCTAAACGTATCTTACTTTCATAAGATAAGTAAGGATAAAGGGATAATATATTATAACTCTAGATAAGTATAGTATTTATATATAAATCCTATATGCTTAAGATTTAGTTTAAGTATATATACCCCTAAAGGAAGTAAACTAAATAACCTAATAGAGTAAGGACCTTATGCTATAGTGCGTTTTTAATATATAGCTAGAGCTACTTAGTAGAAATATTAACCTTATAGAGGCGATACTTACTTAGTACTTATATAAGATATATAGTAATAAACTAAGGGAATATTAATTATTATATAAGGAGGTAAGTTATAGAGAAGTTATATATAGAGTAGTAGCTCTACCTAGGAATATTATATAGATTAGGACTATAAATATAGTTAGTAATTTATAATTATATATATATAATAGGGGGATAATATTAGAAGAAGTATATAAACTTATAATAACTCTAAGGAAGAAGGTTAATATTCTAGTAGTTATCTCTTTAAGGGCTTATATATATATAATAGTAATAATAGTAATAGTAATAATAGTAATAATAGTAATAATAATATTAAAAAGGGTAAAAGAGTAGGAATTTAAGTGTTATCCTTTAAATTTATGCTTTCCTTTATATAGCTAGCTACTAGCTAGTAAGGTAGCT
Organism: Neonectria coccinea; assembly: GCA_019137265.1. Taxonomy (NCBI): domain Eukaryota; kingdom Fungi; phylum Ascomycota; class Sordariomycetes; order Hypocreales; family Nectriaceae; genus Neonectria; species Neonectria coccinea. Next base: position 102,436 of record WPDF01000097.1, read on the forward strand.
ACTATATTATTAATTATTATTTAGTTAGCTATTTCCTTAATACTTAGCTAATTATATATATTATTACTTAAAGCTATTATAAGAATTTATATAAGTAGCTATATAGTTAGTATTATAAAAGTAATAATACTCTTTATTAAAACTTTTCTTCTTTCTCTTTTTTTCTTTCTTTCTTTTTTCTCTTTTATCTTCTTTTTTCTTTTTTCCTTATATATAAAAATAACTCCCTACTAAGTAAAATACTACCTAAAGTCTTAAGATACTTATAATATAATATATATAAATATCCCTAGCTTTTATATATGCTTATATTATAGTATAATATAGGCTACCCTAATTAATCTAAGTGATTCTAATGATAAGCTAACCTATATGAAACCTTAAGCTCCTATTTAGACTATTAGTCCTCTTCCTTTTATATCTTCCCTTTAGTATTATAATTATATGAATAACCTTATTAATTATAACCTTCTGAAGGAATTCTAATTAAGGGTAAAGGAAGCTACCTAAGTATACTAATTAAATACTAAAGTATATAATAATCTAACTAGGGTCCTTATTTAGTTAATTAGTCTTATAACTATAGGTAAAGAGTTTAAGGGCTTCTTCCTTCTAAAGAAGATAATAAAGATTAGTATATATATAATAATAAACACTCTAAGAGAAATATTAATACTCTCTAGGTCTTAGCGATTTTATACCTCTTAAAGTATTAAATAACCCCTATATATAATATATAAGCTAATAGATTAATTAATATATATAACCTAAATTCTAAGATTAGTTTAATTAGGAAGTTCTATATAAGCTTAGGAAGTTATAATCTAAGTAAGCTAGCTTTAATTAACTACTTAATCTAGACTTATATATAGGCTATATAATTACTAAACTCTTTTCTAGAGATAGAGTTATTAACTAAAAGGTTTAAAATGAATAGTTAATTATATATATTTAGTTTAAGATAACTAATAAGTTAGAGGCTAATAGTATAAAGAAGGCTAAGATAGAAGAAAGAAATATACTAAGTTCTTTTATCCCCTTTTAATCTTATTCCTTAGCTTATATACTATTTAAATCTTTAATTGAAGAAAGTAAGAGTTTATCTCTCTTAATCTACCTAATTAAGCGCTCTTAATTTAAATTTCTTAATCTACCTTTATCTAATTCCTTAGCTTATATACTAGTTAACTCTCTAATTAAAGATAGAGAGACTTTACCTCCCTTAATGCATCTAATTAAGCGCTCTTAACCTAAATCCCTTAATCTACCTAAAAGACCTTATATAATCACTCTAATATATAACTCTCTAATAGGGCTAGCTTATTATACCTAGAGTATCTAATAGAGATATCTAGCGTAAAAGAAAAGATAGTATATATATAATAATTAGGTTTTAAAGTTAGAATATTATTATAATTATATAATTTCTTTATTCTAAAAGTCTTAGAATTATACTTAGAGGGCTAATAGTAAAGAGTCCCCTTAGAGAGATATATCTACTTAAGAGTTAAAGTTTCTTTAAAAGAGCTTATACTAAGTTACTTAAATTAGTATAGTATTATATAATAATAAAAGGATTTATATAAATCTTTTTACTCTTTTATAGGGGATTTTACTTAATTATAATAAAGGAAGCTTATTACTTTATTAATATTCTTAAATGTATTATTATAAGTATATATATATAGATATAAAGGGCTAGTTAGAGTTATTAAGAGAATCTAAAGAGAATCTACTTAATAATAATTAATTTATATACTAAAGATATATTTCTTCTAAAAGAAATAAGTTAATATTAATATCTTAAACTATAGTAAGTATTATATATAAGGCAATCTAATTGCTATCTATTTTAAGTTTATTAAGAGGGATATCCTAATTAGGGACTTCTTATATATAATAGAGATTAATTAGAATCCTAGAAATAATATATTAATAATTCTTTTGTATATAGATTTTATACTTATTCTAAAGAGAAATAAACTTTATAAATTTATCTTAAATAATTAAGGTATAAATTATATATAGAGTAATCTAATTAGTAAGCTCTTCTTTAATAAAGAGAGTATATTCTATAAGTTTATTAAAAAAAGACTAAATTATATTAGCTTTAAAGAAGTTATTAATATATAAATATATAATCTATTAATTAGATATACCTAACTAAAGTTAGTACTACTAGCTCTTAATATAGATATTCCTTATATTAGGTTTATATATATAGTATAATTAAATTTAATCTTCTTAGTAGTATATATATTAGTATTTAGCTTTATCCTTATATAAGATCTTAATTAAACTAATAGTAATTAATATAGCTTAGGCTACTACCTATAAAGGTATTTTAATCCTATAGTTTAAGCGAGTAAAGAATAATCTTATCTTAAAATACTATATTATATAAAGATATTACTTTAGTATGCTTAAAGTAGTAATTATAGATTAGCTAATATAGAACTAAATAATATATCTTAAGTATATATTAATATAAGTATATATTTATATACTAAATCTCTTTAACTTCTTATAGCTATTAAGGTACTAAAGGAAATTTAGTCTAAGAATAGTAAAGTTTATATAATACTTAAAGTTCCCTTCTTAATATCTTTAGACTTCTTCTAGAAAGATTAACTAATAAAAGTTATAAAGGCAATTTTAAGTAATAAGGATATTCCTATTTTATTATATATAATAATAGAGATATCCTTAACTAAACTATTAGACTATATTTAACCTTTAAAGATCCTTTTTAAGGAATTAGATTATAATTATAAGAGTAACTACTCTTTCCTTATTTATATAGTATTATCTCTTTATACTATTCTTCTAATAGATTATTTAGATTGTAAAGAGGGAAATAAAAAGCTTATCCTATATCTAAATATTATAAAGGATTAAGAAATTAGAATACCTATATAAATAGAAATAGAATTATATATACTTAATTAGTTCTTCTATAATTTAAATGTATTACTACTATATAAGTCCTTAGGTTAAAAGCTACCGCTTTAGGGTCTAAATGCTAACTAGCTAAATACCTTATACGCTAAGAAGTTTATTTATTTAATTAAGGATAGTAAGAATTAGTAATCCTTAAATGAAAAGCTTAGATACCTCCTTATACTAAGAGTTAAGTAAGTATTAATATAAAAGACTTTATTTTATAAGTTAGGACTTAAGCGTTTAGAGGCTAATTAGTTACTATTCTTATATAGTAAGACTAATATTAATTTAGGTAAGAATAATATAATAAGAAGAGCTACTCTTAAAGAGGGAGAATATCTCCTCTTATATGCATTCTAGATCTTTTAGAAGCTATAGTATAATTCTTAATATAATAATAATAGTAAGGAGTATTCTAAGTGTAGGGCTTAAAGATATATATAATTAATAAATTCGCGAAATTAAAAATCTAGGATTTAGGTTATTATACTTTTAGCACTCCTTAGCTAAGGTACTACTATATTAAGCCCTACACTTAGAATGCTCCTTACTATTATTATTATATTAAGAATTATACTATAGCTTCTAAAAGATTTAGAATGTATATAAGAGAAGATATTCTCTCTCTTTAAGAGTAGCTCTTTTTATTATATTATTCTTACCTAAATTAATACTAGTCTTACTATATAAGAGTAATAACTAATTAGCCTCTAAACGCTTAAGTCCTAGCTTATAAAATAGAGTCTTTTATATTAATACTTACTTAACTCCTAGTATAAGAAGGTATCTAAGCTTTTTATTTAAGGATTACTAATTCTTACTATCCTTAATTAAATAAATAAACTTCTTAGTATATAAGGTATCTAGCTAGTTAGTATTTAGACCCTAAAGTAGTAGCTTTTAACTTAAGGACTTATATAGTAGTAATATATTTAAATTATAAAAGAACTAATTAAGTATATATAATTCTATTTCTATTCATATAGGTACTCTAATTTCTTAATCCTTTATAATATCTAAATATAAGATAAGCTTCTTATTTCTCTCTTTATAATCTAAATAATCTGTTAGAAGAATAGTATAAAAAGATAATACTATATAAGTAAGGAAAGAGTAGCTACTCTTATAACTATAATCTAATTCCTTAAAAAGGATCTTTAAAGGTTAAATATAATCTAATAGTTTAATTAAGGATATCTTTATTATTATATATAATAAAATAGGAATATCCTTATTACTTAAAATTGCCTTTATAACTTTTATTAATTAGTCTTCCTAAAAGAGGTCTAAAGATATTAAGAAGGGAACTTTAAGTATTATATAGACTTTATTATTCTTAGACTAAATTTCCTTTAGTACCTTAATAGCTATAAGAAATTAAAGAGATTTAGTATATAGATATATACTTATATTAATACGTACTTAAGATATATTATTTAGTTCTATATTAGCTAATTTATAATTACTATTTTAAGTATACTAAAGCAATATCTTTATATAATATAGTATCTTAGGATAAGATTATTCTTTACTTACTTAGACTATAGGATTAAAATATCTCTATAGGTAATAGCCTAAGCTATATTAATTACTATTAGTCTAATTAAGATCTTATATAAAGATAAAGCTAGATGCTAATATATATACTACTAAGGAGATTAAATTTAGTTATACTATATATATAGACCTAGCATAAAGAATATCTATATTAAAAGCTAATAGTACTAACTCTAGTTAGGTATATCTAATTAATAGATTATATATTTATATATTAATAACTTCTTTAAAGCTAATATAATTTAGTCTTTCTTTAATAAACTTATAGAATATACTCTTTTTATTAAAGAAAAGCTTACTAATTAGATTACTCTATATATAATCTATACCTTAATTATCTAAGATAAATTTATAAAGTTTATTTCTCTTTAGAATAAGCATAAGATCTATACGTAAAAGAATTATTAATATATTATTTCTAGGATTCTAGCTAATCTTTATTATATATAAGAAGTCCCTAATTAGGGTATCCCTCTTAGTAAACTTAAGATAGATAGTAATTAGATTACCCTATATATAATACTTACTATAGTTTAAGATATTAATATTAACTTATTTCTTTTAAAAGAAATATATCTTTAGTATATAAGTTAACTATTATTAAGTAGATTCTCTCTAGATTCTCTTAATAACTCTAATTAGCTCTTTATATTTATATATATATACTTATAATAATACATTTAAGAATATTAATAAAGTAATAAGCTTCCTTTATTATAGTTAAGTAAAATCCCCTATAAGGGAATAAAAAGATTTATATAAATCCTTTTATTATTATATAATATTATACTAATTTAAGTAACTTAGTATAAGCTCCTTTAAAGAAACTTTAACTCTTAAGTAAATATATCTCTCTAAGGGGATTCTTTACTATTAGCCCTTTAAGTATAATTCTAAGACTTTTAGAATAAAGAAATTATATAATTATAATAATATCCTAACTTTAAAACCTAGTTATTATATATATACTATTTTTTCTTTTATGCTAGATACTTCTACTAAATACCTTAGGTATAATAAGCTAGCCCTATTAGAGAGTTATATATTAGAGTAATTATATAAGGTCTTTTAGGTAGATTAAGAGATTTAAGTTAAGAGCGCTTAATTAAATGCATTAAGGAAGGTAAAGTTTCTCTATCTTTAATTAGAGAGTTAACTAATGTATAAGCTAAAGAATTAAATAAAGGTAGATTAAGAGATTTAGATTAAGAGCGCTTAATCGGGTAGATTAAGAGAGATAAACTCTTATTTTCTTTAATTAAAGATTTAAATAGTATATAAGCTAAGGAATAAAATTAAGAAGGGATAGAAGAACTTAGTATATCTCTTTCTTCTATCTTAGCCTTCTTTATACTACTAGCCTTTAACTTACTAATTACCTTAAACTAGATATATATAATTAGCTATTTATTTTAAACCTCTTAATTAATAATCCTATCTTTAGAAAAGAGTTTAATAGTTATATAGCCTATATATAAGTTTAGATTAAATAGTTAGTTAAAGCTAGCTTACTTAAACTATAACTTCCTAAGCTTATATAGAACTTCCTAATTAAACTAATCTTAGAATTTAGATTATATATATTAATTAATCTATTAGCTTATATATTATATATAGAGGTTATTTAATACTTAAAGAAGTATAAGATCACTAAGACCTAAAGAGTATTAATATTTCTCTTAGAGTATTTATTACTATATATATACTAATCTTTATTATTTTCTTTAGAAGGAAGAAGCCCTTAAACTCTTTACCTATAGTTATAAGACTAATTAACTGAATAAAAACCCTAGCTAAATTATTATATACTTTAGTATTTAATTGGTATACCTAAGTAGCCTTCTTTACCCTTAATTAGAATTCCTTTAGAAGGTTATAATTAATAAGGTTATTTATATGATTATAATACTAAAGGGAAGATATAGAAGGAAAAGAACTAATAGTTTAAGTAAGAGCTTAAGGTTTTATATAAGTTAGCTTATTATTAGAATTACTTAGATTAATTAGGGTAGCCTACTTTATACTATAATATAGGTATATATAGGAGCTAGGGATATTTATATATATTATATTATAAGTATCTTAAGACTTTAAGTAGTACTTTACTTAGTAGAGAGTTATTTTTATATATAAGGAAAAGAGAAGAAAGAAGATAAAAGAGAGAAAAGAAAGAAAGAAAAAGAGAGAAAGAAGAAGAGTTTTAATAGGGAGTATTATTACTTTTATAATACTAATTATATAGCTACTTATATAAATTCTTATAATAGCTTTAAGTAATAATATATATAATTAGCTAAGTATTAAGGAAATAGCTAACTAAGTAATAATTAGTAATATAGTAATTACCTTACTAGCTAGTAGCTAGCTATATAAAGGAAAGTATAAATTTAAAGGATAATACTTAAATTCTTACTCTTTTACCCTTTTTAATATTATTATTACTATTATTATTATTATTATTACTATTATTATTATTATTATTACTATTATATATATATAAGCCCTTAAAGAGATAACTACTAGGATATTAACCTTCTTCCTTAGAGTTATTATAAGTTTATATACTTCTTTTAATATTATCCCCCTATTATATATATATAACTATAAATCGCTAACTATATTTATAGTCCTAACCTATATAATATTCCTAAGTAGAGCTACTACCCTATATATAACTTCTTTATAACTTACCTCCTTATATAATAATTAATATTCCCTTAGTCTACTACTATATATCTTATATAGGTATTAGGTAAGTATTACCTCTATAAGGTTAATATCTTTACTAAGTAGCTCTAGCTATATATTAAAAACGCACTATAGCGTAAAGTCCTTACTCTACTAGGTTATTCGGTTTACTTCCTTTAAGGGCGTATATACTTAGACTAAATCTTAAGCATATAGGACTTATATATAAATACTATACTTATCTAGAGTTATAGTATACTATCCTCTTATCCTTACTTATCTTATAAAAGTAAGATATATTTAGATAGGCTAAATATATATATAAGCTTATTTCCCTATTATATTTATCTTTTAGGTTACTTTAGTAGCTATTATAGTAATTATAAGTAGCTAGATTATACTATTTAGTACTCTAATAAAGATATATATAGTAGTAGGTATATATATAATACTTTAAGTTCTATTTGACCCTAGTAGGGTTTACTAGAGGGACTAAAGACCTCTAAAGACCTAATTAAGCTAGAGGAAGATAAGACTTAAGATAACCCTATTAAATTAAGTAAGGAGGGATCCTTATAAGAGGACCTTATTATCCTTAATTAAGGTTTATATAAGTAATATTTCCTTTATCTTTATGTATATAGTATACATTATAATATATATTATAGTATATATTATAATATAGCTAAAGAAGCCTTAGTTAAGTAGCCTTATATAAAGGTATTAGAGTAATAACTAGTACCTTTATATAGTATTCTAAGTTAGTAGCTAAAGGTCTTATATAAGACCTTTAGTAAAGTGAAGATTAGCTAAATACTATATATTAGTCTTTATTAATAAATATATATATTTAGTTGTAATAATGTATATAATTAATGAATTCGTGAAATTAAAAATCTGGGATTTAGGTTATTATACTTTTAGCACTCCTTAGCTAAGGTGCCACTGTAAAAAGCGCGCCTGGTTTTATCGGCGTAGAACGCGGATTGATTCCGATTTGCATGTGTGTGTAGACACAGCCGAAGGGACGTGGTAGGGGAGTTACACGAACGTATCTACTTCCACTGACGCCTCCCATCCCAGCCAGGTGTGCCCTGTCATTCAGGGTGGTATATTCGTACAGCTCATGGCCTGATCCTACCCACACGTTTGTTTGTGGCTTCGTGGTAAAGCAAGGTGAAGGCGTCAGCGGCGGTGCCAGGGGCTGGGACGAGACCACCGCGGCAACGTCTTTGCGGCGACCTGCAAGGAGTCCAAGGACCGTTCGGAGCGGGCCTCTTTCTCATTAGACGCTTGCCGGGCCGACGAAGTTGGTCCAGCGCCCGTTTACGTCGCTAGGTCCGATCCAAGTCTCCGATGGTTAAAGCCACAGATCTGCGACGGGTCTGAGTGAAAGCACATCTCGATTCGTTGGGTCATGGTCATACTGGAGTGTGGTGAGTGTCTGGGGCTTTGACGGTAAATGCGTGAGGTGGCAACGCACATTCGCTGTGTATGTGGGAGTAAGTCTCAATACTAAGTTATCAAACTAATAGGTCATGTCCATCCACCAAGGCGAGCCTGGGAAAAAGCCGAGTTCTTAGGTCTACCACTCGACGTAGAGTGTTACAATCCGCTGAGACTCAGACAAAGAACTTCTTCAAAATAATTACTGTGAGCAGTATTACCCAGATCTAAAAGCGCATATGGCAGGAGTTCGGCCGCCTCTTACCATCGCTAACGAAGACTTGATTGCGTCTCCTTATAGTCCTCAATTTGAGAAAAGTCCACTTGTATGGAGATGGTGGTTCTGAGGAGGAGGAGATAGACATGGAAGGAGATGGCGATGATGAATATACCTCTGCGTAATGCACGACTATAATCCCAAGCCACTTGGACGGCAAAGACGCGTGGCAGCATAATTGCCTTATGCATAGAAGTAATCCTCAATACTAAGGATTGAACTAATAAGTCTTAATCTAAACACTGAAACCTGAATACGAAGTACCAATATAATCACTAAGTCCTTATCTCAACACTGGAACCTAACTAGTCTGGTACCAATTGTTCGGGCCTCATCAACTAGTTACCCCAAGAACTGCAACCTTTCCCCGTCCATCGCCTTCGTTCCCCATCTTTTCTTCTCACCTCTCATAGTCCCTCGGTGACAACGCATTTCCCTCCACACAACCATCCTCTTCCATAAAAGGTGGCAACTATTCACTCGCCATCATCGGCTTGGCTCCGACTCGACCCCAACACGCTAATTACCCCATGAACGGCCCGTCCGCCTTCCACCACTCGGCCGCATTGTGGGTCCGGCGTGCCCGCGGCTCCGTCTAGCCCGGCAACTCCAGACCGAGCGCTTGGAGAACGATGAAGTTGTTGCGGAGAAAACAGTGCAGACTTGGATTCTGACAGAGAAGAGAGTTTGAATATGCATCATGGAGTCGGGCCACTGGTCTGATGCTATGATGCCATTGACTCATCGGCTTCCTCCTATCGTACCATGCAAGTTATGCCCCAATATCTCCTCAACCACATGACAGCATTTGACAGCTCCTGACAGCTCTCAACCGACCCGACTAACGGCTACCTCAAAACTAAGGTACCAGCATCAGTAGAGCCGCATCTTACGTCGGGCTAAATGCTCCTGCTTCCGGGGCTGCCTCAGACGCGCTCCCTTCAGGCGCGTCAGGCCGCTCCCAAACCCCAGTCTCGACCTTAGCCCATCATGATCACCTAAACGCATTATGTGGAGTTGACGATACTATCTCACTTATCTTACTATGTATAGTACACTATGTGGAGCACGTACGTATTAATCCTCTATGAAACTTGAGAAGCTTCTTCCCCACGATCACAAGAAGACTCTCTATATCATCCCTACTTGTGTATCCCTGCAGTCCCACAACATCATCATCTAGACCCTGATGGACCGCAACTTGCATGATGTCGTGGGGCTTAGTTCATGATGGTGCGACGGCCCGTTCATCTGCAAATCCCTCCCTATACCCCAATAACCCCGGGAAGTATGTCTTAGGCGTGCGAAATATGACGGGGTTGGATGATATGTATTGCAAGGCCAACAATGAGGGGAATTCTCCATAGACCTTCATCGCTTTTCCGCGGATACACTCGAACGCTGCTTGGTTCAGAGATATTCAATTATTCATCAAGTGATGTTCGGAGCAGGGAATTATCCCCTTGCCTTCCAAAGGACTCTTTGCTTAACTTAGGTCCAGCGCTTTACCTGCTCCCCTCGGTCTGTGGGTCACTGCTGTTCAGGTTTTGACCTGCTCGTGATTAGCATTGTCAATCTCAGAGCATTGTCCAATTTCTCACACTTGGTACTCTGCTGTTTCCTATAGAGAACGTCTTTGAGAATTGGCGTATCATTGATACAGGCCCAGAAGATCGTTATAAATACAGATTCTGTCACCTTGCAGTACCTATTGCAGAAATGCTCCATGCGCCTCTGCCAATTTGACATACGCTATGTACAGCGAGCCCAGCCCGATCTAATGGATTGTACTAGGATTAACGAATATGGATGACTCAATTGCAGGTAGAGTCTTCACTAATTATTAATGCTTTGTAAGGTCCAGAATGTCTTGCTTGAGTGGTCCCGCGCAAAATGGAAGAGGGACTTGGATACGCGAACGCATTCTTCGCCAGATATGGAGAGAAAGATCAAGTAAAAAGAAAACACGCCGAGTTCCTATGTCTACTATGTTGTATAGGGCTGGGTCGCGTCATCCGCTCACCTTTGCTGTCGTAAACTGGATATGTGAGTTCCAGATGCTTATAGGGTAGCTGCATAATCCTAAACGCCTAATACACCCGATTGGTAGATTACATTGTCTTGATGCCAGGAATGTAAGCTGTTCCTTTTTCAATCCTCAGCATGAGTGAGACTTGGGCTTTGCTGTCCACGAGCGGGAGGCCCTTTGGTGGATGGGACATTCATTACCGATGATGGCCTGCTGCTTCGCATCCGTGACAACTCACGTGCAAAAAGAAAAACCAGACAACACTCTTGGACTTGAGACTGACGTTACCACTTGGTCCTGTTTCTAACCACACCTTCTCGCAAAGCTCGTGAGCGCGAGCCGTGGAAGCTACCGTCTGTACATGGTGGCAAACTCTAAGACCTCTATGGGTATAACATGTGGATGCGTACAAGATATGAGCTACATCCCATCACTCACCAATCCCATAAGGCCATTGTCCATCCTCTTCAACCTCATGCTGTAAATCTTGCGGCCATACACTATATCACCATCACCTGAGTCGCTCATGAATTAGCAGATGTAGTTACTATAATATAATACCTCGAGAAAAAGAGTTAAACGTTGACGCCAGCCCTCAGGAGTCCTCCAACTATCCCTCCAACAGTGTGCGTGGAGACGGTTTATCATGTTCTCGGTGCTGAATTTCCTCTGCGGTGCAGTTAAACAACTTCCTGCCTGTATTCTCCGCAGCCATAAAGCTAATACTAAAGGTCTCTTATGTTAGATCTACCCTATGGAATAATGACCTCCATAATATTGTTGGAACAAAACAAGCATAATGTGTGTTGGATATCTGGGCAAGTAGAACGAATGTAACGCTTGGGAACCAATCCTCTACAGAGGTCCCTATTCTTTTAGTCGTCTTTCTACAACGCCTGGTAATAACCTCGTCTATGACTATCCCTGTGTATATGCTCACGAAAGCGCCGAATATTTCCAAGCCTAACCTAAACTCCAACGATGAACTCCTTGCTGTATGCTTACCCAACACGATCGTTCATCATGATCCACCATCTGATAATTGTCCTTTTTTATAGCCAACCCCGGCTGTTGCTCAAGCGCTTGTAGCTGCTATCCCTAGGCCCATACTCACGACCCGTACACACAGTCTCGGTTGCGAATTCCCCCTTCGGAACCCCCCCGTTCGCCTCCTCGAAGAAATAATGGTTTGCGCTGTGCGCGTAGGCTACTCGCCACGGCACCTCAAGATGCCGTTTCCTCGGGCCACCGCCGCAGCTGCCGTTGAGCTGTGCGCTAGGAGGGCTGTTGATGGCCAGGGCAAAGAGGTTCTGCGGCTCGGTAAAGTCCGTCACCATGCCGGAGCGTAGGATGAAGTAGAATAGACATAACATGTTGATAGCGAAGACGAGTACGAGGACCACGTAGAAAACATTTTGCCAATTGTCGATATGGCCCGAGGTGTACTGCTGGGTGATAAGGGAAGCGTTAAATGTTGCTAGGTGCCCTGGTCCGCCGGTAACGACATTGCTGGGATCGTCGTAGTCCCAGTAGTGGCGGAAAGGCGTGTCGATGGACCCAATGACGACGATTGAGCTGGCATAGACAGCGAGGGCTTCGGCTATGGACGGTAGGGAAGTCGGTAGCTTCGGCTCCTGGAGTGCCAGCTGAGTGAGGATGCGAGCGTTGGAGGCGTTGCTGTTCATAGTGCCGGCGTTCATATCCATTGACAATCGCCACTGATCAGCCAGCCACTAAACAATGAGGGTCAGCACTATTGTTTCCTAGGTTAGGGAGTCCCTTGGAGATCTTACCCTCCAATCCAGCGAAGGCGCAGACCAGCCTTGGTCGCCATCAAATGACCGCAAATAACTGTCTGGATCGTTGGGATCCTCGCAATGGGCCTTCATGCTCGCACCTGCAGTTCCAGAGATGTTGAACTGTGTAGAGCAGTTGGGCGACGTCCAAGATCGCAGCTGACAGATGGTGTAGTTGTTGAAGTTGGCTGTCTTGCCGAGCGTGTAGATGGCGTCTGAGCCCGTCACGGTTGCATTGGTTAAGAGGTTGAAATCGTAAGGATACTACAAAGGAATTATGGTTAGCTAATTCTCATCTTTCGTATAGGCTGTAGAGTGGAGTGACCCACGAGTTGGAAAACAGGTGGCCGTCGCTCGTACTTGGGTCCCCATTTGAAGATATCGTCCAGCTTGGTCCGATTGAGGTAGTTCGGCTTGTCTTTCTTATCGAAAGGCTGCGGTATGTCGCCTTCCCAGCCGGCCCATCCTTTGACCTGGTCACTAACGCCAGTCTTGTTGTTCAGCGCGTTGGGCCACTCGGTGTATATCAGTGGTGCCAGCTCGTCCTCGTCGACATTAGCACAGAGAACATTGGTGGCCGGAGAAACCACGCCGGCCCTGGCGGTATACTCTCCGACCCCAGAGAGGTCATCCGGTTGGAGGATGCCGTTCTCGGGCAATGTTGCAGCAGCGTATACGCCAGGATGAGGCATTGCGAGGGTGACGTTGTTGATGATCCGGCCTGTCTTTTCGTACAGAGCTGTCACGTTGCTGTGCTCCGTCTCAATCCACTCAGAGTACATGGTCGTGTTGTCGTACAGCAGCATCGTGCCAAAAGGTCGCTTGGCCATGTCGTTTCTGACGATGGTGCCGTTGTCGCTGATAGTTGTCCAAGTGGACATGAAGTTAAGGAGATTCCTGTAGGATTGGCCTGAGAACTGAACATTAAGGCAGCTCTCACTGGCAAATTGGTCGTCTTCTAGATCAAATAGATATGCGCAATCGGCAGCGACATATTGCGTATTAGAGTATGACGCACGGACGTATCCAGACAGTTCCTTCCTCTCCCAGTGGCCAGACTTGAGCTTGGGGGAGACCATGGCATCCGACGCGGTCGTATAAAAAGAAGCCGCAAAAGTAGCAGTTAGGGACAACGCGCCAAGAAGAGTTAATGCGGAAGAGGGCAACGTCTCAAAATGCGTCAGCAACTGCCCAGGTTGCATTGGCCAACAGCGAGTTGTCATCTCGGCGAGAGACATCCCCCCGGCTTTCCGGATGAAGGCTCTTCGGGTGAGAACCTGGCCGAGAAAGGACACGAAGACGGTGACAAAGGACATTTCAATAGTCTTTGCAAAGAGAGCGCACAGGGTGGTGGCCGTGGAGGGTAAAAGGCCATGCTTGGATGAGATTTGGCGACCCCATCTAGGTTGAAGGATTGCGGTGACAAGCCAGATCCCGCTGGCAATGGTAGAGTAGAGTGACAGGACGTAGATAGTTACAGAGAGCCAGCTGGATCGTTTCTGATGAATGTCTTGGCTGGACCAACAGTTGCTCGGCGGCTCACTGAACTTCCTATAGAAGGCGTCGTCGTCATAGTCGTCCTCTGGCACTTCGCCTCTCGGAACTGAATCATCGAATCCTTGGGTCAAAGAGCTGTGACTTGTCGAATGCAACCCAGGAGGGGCAGAACCAGAGACTGGGATATCCTTGAGGTTTATAGATTCATCATCGTAAGCATTCGGAAGGTTACGACTGGACGAGGGCGTTGAGGGAGTCCAAATTGCCTCCTGGCCGGGTTGCGACGGAGACATGGCGGCAGGACGAGAGACGTCAGGACTCAGATAAGTGGTCGGGGGATATCCTATTGAAGGATTAGGGGACAGCGCCGTGGCGGGTGAGCCGACTGATGAGGTGTTGTCGAGTAGAGCTTGGTGAGATCGCGGAGTGTCGGGAGGGCTTGTCCTGAAGGGGATGCGGGCTGAACTAGGGATCACTGAGATCCCGAGACCGTCACCAGAGTTCGTCGTGAGAGTGTTGCCGTTTGTGTCGTCGAAGTTGGATAGCTCGTGGTCGTCGTCAGGCATGGGCCGGTAGCCGCTATTCCTACTAGAGCTGCGGAAGAAGCCCTGTGAGAAGGTATTGGCCGAGGACGGCGGTCGCGGAGAGAGATTTGCGCTACGACGAGTCGCAGATGAAGGCGACGGGGAGAGGGCGGAAACAGCATCTGTGGTGTCGTAGGAAGAGTAGGCAGGGTTGAGGTTAAGAGGAAGCTCCGATGACCCAGCCATGATGGTAGCGTGTATTTGCGCCAGGGATTCTAGCAGGAGACTCGGAGGCAGGGAGACGGGAACAATGAACTCATGGCAGGCCGGCTGAATGCGTCGCACTCTCGTGAATAATCGAGCGGCGCTGAATCACTTCAATTGGGTCGGGGAGGTTGAGAGCCGGCGATGCGCGTGGCGGAGGTGAGTGAGACGGAGGTTGGTGAGACAGAAGCGAGGGAGAGTGAGACGGAACCGGAGCAGCACGCTCAAGACGGACAAAGAGGAAAATGAACTGGATTGTAAAGCAAGCGCGCAGGCAGCCGATGTCAATATTGACCGCATGCGTCGCAAATTGAGGAAGAGAGGTGAGAGGGAAAGAATGTTGTGATGACGATCCTGGCGGAGAAGCTGTTGGTAGCCGAATGTAGTCTACTATGTACGTGCGCATGCCAAGGCAAGGATCCTCAGGGCCAGGTTTAAACGGCACGAGACTCAATCTGGCAGGGGCAGGGCCAGCGGGAGACCCTAGACAGGGATGAGGGATGAGGCACGAGGGATGCCAGGGGAGTCGGGCGCGACGACCATGTGAGACTTTGGTGTTTGGGTCGTTTTCTTGTGGGTTTGAGTAAGGCTGAGTTTAAAGAACTAATAAATTACCCGGACTTGGTAGACGACACCATTACTTCATCCATGCTGTCTTTTCTCTCGCGAGCAAAGGGACAGAGAAGTAATGCGTAATAGAAACGCCAGTATTTTAAGCGCGGGTTGACAATAGGCGGACAATACCTGCTCTGGCGTTGGTTGTGTGACCAACAGTCGCACAAATATCCAAAAGATCCGTTTCATCTTTCCGGCCGAGATTCATTTTCACCCTCGCCACTAAATTCAACGCAACAGAAGGCTTTCTTCAAAGCGCGATGCACTACGTAAATTGTGTCCCATCATGTTCATCCCATCATGCCTCGCCACAGCTAGAACCCAAGTCTGACATGGTGGATCCCGCTGACCATCCATCATTATCCCACACTCACACCGGACGGCAAGTCGATCCTGGTTCGACCCTGGAAACCAAAAGCCCGAGATCAGGGTCGGCGTCCGGGTCGTGCTATTCCCGTCTATATTTGCTTCACTTAAGGCGACCCTGAACTGCAAAGTAAACAAAATAACGTCCACCCTTTTCATTTATTCCATCGTCGCCTCTTCATCCTCAGTTCAATCAGCCACATTTCACCCACTGTAGGCACTGACCCTCGTGGACTCGTCTCTGGTCAACCCTCAGTCAGGCCTATTTATGGAACGATATTCTGAGCTTAGTTAGGTACCTAGTTAGCCCCATCCACCGGCACTGCGCCAACAGATCCTCTCTAGAATCGTGGCGCAGACACAAAGGCAACGACGCGCACTCATCCGGACATTTGGCCCCGTTGTGAGTTGATTAGTAAAATGCTGTTTTGAATCGTGCGTCTTGGACCACATATCATCATCTCACCATTAGGTTTTTGCTCCTCAGATGATCATAATTGGGGTTAGTGGTTAGTATCAGCTAAGATAAGTAGTATTCAGGTTATGCTACTCAGGTTTAGGACTGAATCACCTTGACGTATCTCTCCCTAGTCTTATAGGTCATATATCGAGTCGGTATCGGATCCCTGTGACGGGATTTAGGGCTTTACGTTCAGATATCCATCTCGCAGCCGCTCGATCATACCCAATCGGAGATTATACAAGACAGCCCTCAAGTTCGTATCATTCGTGTACCATTAAACACGCATGCAGTCCCTAGCTAAATAAGATATCCTTCTACTCCTGGGTAATCATCGTCAACCATGTCCGTCTGTCTCCGTCTGCATTCGTTACCAAGCACCCTCACACCAAAATCTTTCATCCTGACCATCATCGCCACGAAAGCAAGGAAGTACCCTCCGGTCGCCTTCAAATCATTACCGTGTCAAACCAATCACCACACCACTCCCGGCCCATAAACACGACAAGAAGTTGCAGGAACTGACAGGAAAGAGGAGCCCAGCCTCTGCTTCAACCCATGGTCTCATCCGCTCAGCTCATAACTGCGGCTGAGCGCCTTTGACTGTTACCTCCGCCTCTTTTTTGGCTTCCTGGTCGCGCAAGCGTGTACTTGGCGAATGCCCTCGCCAGTGCCTTCTTGCAGCTCACTTTTTGGCTACCCACAAAGCTGTCAACCGTTACCGCAATTGCCCGGTCAATGTCCTGGGTCGAGCAGTACTCCGATAGTCGCATTCGGCAGAATGCCTCGGCGATTCGGATGATGGCTTCCAAATGACGGACCTATTCTCGCGTTAATATTTCAGTACACCCATGTCACACAAACCATATCGCAACGTACCGTGATAGGATAAGCTCCTGTGGCCAGAGACTCCCGTCTCATGTCGGCGAATAGTCGGGCAATCTTGTCCTCATCTACATGATACAGTTTCGGGCTGCACCGTTCTCGGGCGTACAGGATGTACTTTCGGAGTAGCTCTTGTGGGATCTCGCCCTCGTGCTTCATAGATGCCGATGTGCCTTGAGTCTCCGCCTGTCCTGAGTCGTGTTCGACTTCCATGGAATCTTGCTGAGTAAGGGGATGGCTGCGACTGTGCGAGCCCACGATGAAGCGCGCCAAGCGCTCGTCTTCCTCCGGCTCGACCGTGTCACGCACCACGACAAGAATGTCGAAACGCGACAGGATAGGCTCTGTTAGCTCTACGTTGGCGGAGAAGGGAATCGTGGAGTTGTATCGGCCACCTATGGGGTTGGCTGCTGCAATAACGCCACATCGGGCCTGTAGAGTGGTCACGATACCGGCCTTGGAGATGGAGATGGTCTGCTGCTCCATGGCTTCGTGGATCGATGTTCGATCTTGATCGTTCATTTTGTCAAACTCATCGATCAGACAAGTTCCTCGATCAGCGAGCACCAAGGCACCTCCTTCTAGTGTCCACTCGCTCGTCAGCGGGTCTCGACGGACACTAGCCGTCAGACCGACGGCACTGGCACCCTGGCCAGTGGCGAACACAGCACGGTGAGCCGTCTTTTCGACGTACTTGAGCACCTGGGATTTGGCTGTACCCGGGTCACCAAGGAGGAGCACGTTGATGTCTCCTCGTAGATGATGCATACCCTTGGTGACCTTTGATACTCCGCCGAGTAGCGAAAGGGCGACAGCCGTCTTGATATCTGTGTGCCCGTAGATACTGGGGGCAATCGAGTTGATGATCCTGTCGATGATGTTGGGGTCTCGGGACAGCTTGCGAATCTCATGCTCGTCTTCCTCCGTCATCCTGAAACCAGCCAGCTGGTCATGAGATTTAACGACGTTGTTGGCCTCCAGGATGGTGGCAAAGACGGGAAAGCCGTTGCGGTTGTTGAGCTGAGCATCGTAATTGTTGCGGTAGATTC
Source organism: Neonectria coccinea (assembly GCA_019137265.1). NCBI lineage: Eukaryota > Fungi > Ascomycota > Sordariomycetes > Hypocreales > Nectriaceae > Neonectria > Neonectria coccinea. Next base: position 120,832 of record WPDF01000097.1, read on the forward strand.
CCGTCACCTCCATTTCCTCTCCAGGTTTAGCCTTGTCAATGAGGTCCCAGAGAAGGATGACCTCTCGGTGACGAGGCAATCGACCAGCAGGGACAGTGCCGGGCGATTCTTGGAGAGTGAGTTTCTGATAGTTACGGTAAACCGTCTTTTCCGAGTTGAGAGTGAAGGGCCCGCGAGACTGGCAGCTTTGGCAGTAACTAATCCTGACCTCGACGTTGGACTCCTGTTGGAAGGGTCCTAGAGTCACACCACACTTGGAGCAGTCAAACTTGACATACTTGAGCTGAGGAAAGACGCCAGATCGTCGGGTGACGACACCGCTGACTCGCACCAGACAGTTCAAGTGGGACTGGCGAAGCTGGCGTAGGGTGTAATGAACGGGGAGATCGAAGATACGGACGTGAATCTCCGAGTGGATTCGTTCGTAGTCGGGGTAATGGAGGAGGACAACGTCCATGGCCACGTCGTCGAAGAGCTTGAGCATTTCGGCGGGGGCGTTGGCCAAGAAGTAGGCGAGAATAGCCTTGCTTTCTGAGAGATGCTCGTATGAGACCTCAAGGGACTCGGCGTTGATCTCACCGAGGGTTCGGATGCGGTTTCCGTAGACAGACGACCCAGATGCGTCGGTGTATGATGTGAGGAAGGCCTTGAACTCTCGCTTGATGGTTCGCTGGACGGATGGTTGCGACACCCACTCAGTCAAGCTTGCTGCCTTGACATCTCCTAAAGCCTCCAACGACAGCTCCTCGGCCATGATGTCCGTATCCATGACATCGTCGGGGTCCTCATCGTAATGGTGGCGTCGGCGACGGGGTTGAGCGGTCAAGTCGATGTCGCCTTCATCGTCATCGCCCGGGAGGAAGGCGGCGGGAATTCGCTGTCGACGGGCTACTTCTCGGTCTCTGCGGTTGAGCTGGGACTCCAGCTGTCGTCGGGCACCGAGATCCATGTCGGCGTAGTCGGCCTCGTCGAGGTCGATGCCTTCGTACGTATCCCCTTCCCGGTCTCGGTAATCGGCCTCAAAACCTTCACGGAACAGATCGACGTCATCCTCAGCCATCTCATCGAGTTCATCAATATCATCCTGGACCTGTCCATCTTCGTCGATATCGTCATCGTCGTCGTTGCCATGGGCAATGTTGAATTCAGCGGGAGGCGATGAGGGCATGGGGCTCGAACCCAGACCAACGGATGAAGTGCCATCATCACCGCCACCACGCGATCGCTTGCGACTTGATCGAGCGCCAGATTGGCGGTTGGCAGACCCTGGATTACTTCGTAGCGGGGAACTGGTTGGCCGGTTAGCGACGACTGCAGAGGGAGGAAGAAAGGGGAGAGTCAAGGCGGGTCGTAAGGAGCTCACCTCATGATTATGTGTCCCTTTGGACAATTGAGGCCCGAAATAAGTGTGTCAATGTCCTTGTAGAGGTGAAAACAGGCGAGAGGTGAGGTGCAAGGAGATGTTGATGGAGGGGTTGTTGTTGTCAAAAAGAGTGGAGGGCAGGGGGAGAATGCGAGGCCAGATGAACGAAAGTGGAGGCGGAAGAGCCAACAGTAATTTCGCGTCTCGAGACGCGGTTCCAACGCGTAAAGTGAAGACGCTAATTAAGACTACGCGTAAAGTGATTTTTCTGGTGGGAGCAGCAGGTCTCTAAGTAACCCAGAGCTCCACACTTTGCGACAAAATAATAGCCGCATCTTGTCTCTGCAACTACGCCACAAAGCGTCTACTGTATTTTGTCACTTTTACTTGGTGGTGGCCGCGCTTCTTATCGTACCTAGCAACCTACCTACAGTAGCCACCAGCTAACCCTCCTCAACTTCAACCTGCCATCATCCTCACTTACGACACCCCGTACATCGCCATTTCATCGTTGACTGCATCGCGCGCCACTCCTTCTCTTGCCTCTCTTACTTCAATTATTCCCAATTCAGTGGCCGTTTCACCATGTCGATGGATGCTGCTGCCTCGGTGCCAGCTCCGGCCGTGGACCAGTCTGCGCAAGCCGACCGCGCGCGCAAGGACAGCTTCTCCGGTAAATCGCAAACTTCGAACACATCTCAGACGGCGGCCGAGTAAGCAAACACGATCACCCCCGTGGGATTAGAATGCGCCTTGCTAACTGACATCAGATTCATCCGCAGCCAAGAACTTCTCGAGGCTGATGCCCGCGAAGCCCTCCCCTTCGTACGAACATCTCCCCACTTATCCTCCGCCGACCAGTCTGCTTACGTTTCCCTCAGAGCATTGAGCATTGCACCAAGATCCTCGGCCCATTGCGACAGAATGTCTTCGCCTGTTTGACCTGCAACCCCCCGCCTGCCGAGGCTGGCGATGACTGGGCCCCCGCTGGTGTCTGCTACGCCTGCTCCGTTCAGTGCCACGGCGAACATACCCTCGTCGAGATCTTCCAGAAGAGAAACTTCACATGCGACTGCGGTACCACCCGAATCCCAGCGACGAGCCCATGTGCCCTGCGCACCAACGACACTACCAATACCCGCGGTGGGGTGCACTCGGAAGAACCCGATGCCAACAACAAATACAACCACAACTTCCGCAACCGATTCTGTGGTTGCGAATGTGACTACGACCCCTTCCAGCAGAAAGGCACCATGTTTCAGTGTCTTGGCCTCGGTACTCAAGAATCAGGCGGATGCGGCGAGGACTGGTACCATCCAGGCTGCTTGGTAGGCATGGGGCCCAAATGGTTCGAGAAGATGGAGAAGAAGCCGGTCAACGACTCTAAGGAACGCGCCAATGGTACCCAAGAGCTTACCACCATTTCGGAGGGCAACGAAGGCCAGCAAGACGCGACTGAGAAATCTGTCGATGAGAAGCCAGCCGATGAGAAGCCTACAGATGAGACGGCCGTCGTTGAGGGAGATGAGGACGACGACGATGAAGTACCTATGCCGCCAGGATTCCCCGAGGAAGAGGATTTCGAGGGCTTTCTATGTTACAAGTGCGTCGACGCAAACCCCTGGGTAAAACGGTATGCTGCCACTTCCGGCTTTCTCCCCGCTGTATTTGTCGATCAGGCCAAATCTGCTACCGAGGAGGCTGCCAATGAGCCCAAACCTGCTACCGAGGAGTCCGCCACTGAGGTCAAGTCTCTTACTGAGACCAAGCCAGAGGAGAAACCAGAGGAGGCAGATTCTCTGACCCGCAAGCGCAAGGCGGACGACGATGATGCCGAGTCCACCGAGGCAAAGCGTCTTAAGAGCGAAACAATCTCCGAAACCAACGGTACCAACGGAGACGCAGCTGCTTCATCCTCCGGAATCAAAGAGCCCGGCCTCGGCTGCAAGCTCCCCAACCTCCCGCCCGCACCCACGGGACAGTTCTCTCTCTTCTTCAAGGAGGACTTCCGGGACAAGTTCTGCCGCTGCTCCTCGTGCTTCCCCACCCTCAACGCCCACCCGCAGCTGATGGAGGAGGAGGAGGTCTACGAGCCGCCCATGTCCGAGGACGGCGCCTCGCAGCATGGCGGCTCCACCAACGGCAGCGGCAGTCTTCTAGAGCGCGGCGAGAGCGCCCTGCGCAACGTCGATCGCGTCAAGGCCATCGAGGGCGTCATGGCCTACAACCACCTCAAGGAGCGTCTCAAGCCCTTCTTCCAACAATTCGCCGACAGCGGCGAGGCCATCGGCGCCGAGGACATCAAGGCTTACTTCGCCAAGCTCCGTGGCGACGAGCAGGGCATTAAGGATGCCGGCCAGGCGGCGTCGTCGTCCAAGGAGGATGGGGACGGCGATGGCGACGCGGGCAAGCGTCAGGAGCAGAGCGGTTACTGAAATGGCTGGCGTATAGGGACTGGAAACCACGAGAATAAGCCATAGGATTATGGCAGGTTTCTACGTCGTGTAATTATATGAGATGTACCATTATTATGATGAAGGAAAGGTGGCTCACTGGACAAGATTGTACACCGACATGCTGCGAATGGATTAAAAGCACAAGCTAGATGAAACATCTACTACAATGACACTCGAACAAAGAAATATGTGAGATGCAAAACACCTGGCGCCTTTTTTAATCATCGACTATGAAAGCACCCGACATCTCCAGGTTTCCCCTCAAAGATGGCGCAAATACACAACGCCGTCCGCGCCTTGTGCCCTATCTTTGCCCTTATTTATTACAATTGGGTATCGCTGAATCAAACACGTAGCCCCCATTCATTCCGTCTTGTTCCCGTCCAAGGCTAAGCAAGTTCTCCTCATTGCCCCGTGGAGCCTGTACTCGACGCCGCGCTCAGGGGCCGTGGCGGCGGCGCGGGCATGCCGTGTCCGGCGGCCGAGTCCTCACGCTGCATGGCGATGCCGCCAATCATGTTCATGGGCATGCTCATGGGCATCCCCATGCCCATGACGTGCATCTGAGGCCCCTGCGGACCGCCGTCGCTGTCTTCTGCCTGGCTGTCGATCTGTTCCTGCGCAGCCTTTAGGTCGAGGTCACGTAGTCGGTCCTTTTCAGCGGGGTCGATGATGTCGTCGTCGTCGCTCCAGTACGGGTCATCGTCCTCGAGCTCGGGCATGGCCATGCGCTTCCAGAAGCGCAGCTCCTGACGCGCGGCCTTGTCGTCGACGCGGCGGTCCCAGCGGGCTTCGTCCTCGTCATATTTGCGGCGGAAATCACGCAGACTGTCGTTGGCCTTGCCGGCGTGGCGTTGCATGGACCAGATCTGCTCGCGCAGGCGCGCGTTCTCGTCGCGAGCATCGGCGAGCTGGCGACGGTAAGAGCGGTGCCAGGCGGCGACGTCGGTGACGTGCTTGGTCTTGTACTCGTGGAACTGGCGCAGCATGAGAGCCATGGCGTTTGCGTACTGGGAGAGGAGGCTGGCATTGGAGTCGCGACTGAACTTTGCCTTTTCGAGGGACTCGGACAGGAGGGAGATGAGGGCGTCGATGTTCTGTTCTTGGCCTGGTAGACAAGAGACGTCAGCAGTGTGCTTAGTTGAAACGCGACGAATTGGACATGCACATACCGTTGAGGTCGTCCGCAACACCATCGATTACTTCTTCATTGCCCAATCCATGCGCCCTGGCGCGATTCCTTACGCGGCCTAACCCACTGACGATGTCCTCGGTGACACGGCGGTTCTCGGCGAGCTGGCGACTGAGTTCCTCGACCATGCCGTAGATGTAGTTGAGCTCGGCCTGGTGGCCGGCGGGAGTGGGTACGGGCATGCCAGCGGCCATGTTGGTGCCATTCATGCCGTTCATCATGGTTGCGTGTTGGTGCTGCTGTTGCTGTCCTTGCTGCTGTCCTTGCTGCTGTCCTTGCTGCTGTCCTTGCTGTTGCTGCTGCTGCTGCTGCTGCTGCTGCTGCTGCTGCTGCTGTTGGTGATGGAGCTGGATCTGGATCTGTTGCTGGCCCGGGATAACGTTGCCAGTACCGCCGCCGCCGCCGCCGTTGCTGGTGCTGTTGCCGTTGGTATTGCCGAGCTGCTGATATGCCAGCTGGTGAGCGAGCTGTTGCGCGAGCTGCTGTTGAGGCGAAACCTGCGGATGTGGTGGAGGCTGTTGGTGGTGACGAGGAGGCGGGGATGGAGACGCAGATGGAGACGGAGATGGATCGTGGGGGTTTGGAGGCGTCGGAAAGTTCATGTCTTGCTGGGCTGGGTCCCGTCTTGGGTCTTCTTTAGAGGTTTGTCTTGTCTTGTCTTGGGCTAGCTCCGGATAGACAAGTGGAGTTGTGTACTTAACAGGTGTGCGCGATATCTATATTTCTCTACCGGGGTCCGTGCGCCATGACACGAGAATGTCACAATGAGCTTCATTTCTTTGCCTCAGTTGTCCCTTGAAGCACGGCGAGTATTTGTACGTACTTCGTAAAGTACATGCATCATCCGTTAACATCCAGCAACAGGCAGTTCTTTGATTCATCACTCTCGATATTGAGCTTCAATTGGATCTTTCGTTATCGTTCATGCATCACACATCTCAGCTCCAACTCGCCCTGCGCCTTTCCCCTTTTGCTTTTCCCCTCCTATATGTAGTTTGCTTTTCTCTTTCTCATACATGCGCGTCGACATCCGTTTCATTGCTTCGTAGCGTTGGAGCCGCTCCGCCTTTGGAGCATGAAAACACAAAAACGCCTCGTTGTAACGCGTCCGCATCCGCTCGCGGACGTCCTCATCGCCAAGTAGCGAACGACGAAGGATCCAGAACCAAGAAATATGTCATGTCATTCATGTCGTTTCATCGTCATCGCGAGTTCGCTCATTCGTCGCTTCGTGAGGCCGAATGCAAAGAAATCCCAACTTTAGTCAGCCCCCTTTTCTTTTTGTCAGTCAGCTTCAGGTCGTGTCAACCTCCATTCTGTCCTCTGTAGGTTTAGCTTCCAAAGCTGACGTATCCTCAGGTGGTGAGGTGTCCATCGAGGACGCAGGGGCCGGGTCTTTATGATCCAGCACTGTCGGACCAACTCCGACTCCAGGTCCACCCCCCATTCCGTTTCCTACGCATAGTCGAAATTCGCCGTCTCCTCTGGGTTCGATGATACTCTCCTCCAACGCCCACTTTGCGAGGAGGCCGTCAACTCCCAACCTTTGACCCTCTCCCTTCTCCATATGTCGCCCAACATGCTCAGTCCATTCGTCCCACGACGTAGGCCCCTCGAAGACGGTTTGGCAGTCGGGCTTGGGGCATGCTGACCGCTGAGGGGGGTGGCGACGCTGGACGAGACAAGTCTGCTGCATGTCCTTGACGTGAGCCTCCCATTCTGTTTGAAGTTTGCTATCGCCCTTCGCAATTGCTCGCTTAATCTGGAAGGGAGCATGCATTCGGCGCAAGTGCTGCGTGAACAAGTCTTTTCGGTTGAACTCGTTGCCCCTGCCCTCCGCCGTGCTTTGCGTGCAGGCAGAACAGCGATAGTACTGCAAACAGAGATGTTGCGAAGAAATGTGGCGCTTCCATTCATTCTTGGACCCAAATGTACTTGTGCAGCCAGCGAATGAGAACGCACAGGGAAAAGGTCGGGTGTGGGCAGCCGCAATATGTTTTCGCAGCGATGAGGAATCTTTGAAAGGCGTGTGGCTGCAGTGGTTGCATCGTGTGTCTTGCTTCGGGAGTGACCGGCGAGGAACTTTTACTTTTGAATTGGGCGTCATCTTGAAATCCGCCGACACCATGGAGTCGTCGAGGCCGGATTCGTTCGCTTCATTAGTCGTGCCCGTTTCTTCAGTCCTAACCTCGGGTAGGCCATCAGGCAAGTTCGTTCGTGGTCGGTCCACGCCCTTGGGAGTCTCATCACTTCTGTGGCGAACGTGGCTGAGAGCTTTCAGCTGCTCTGCCGCTTCCTGCATCTCTGCAGAATCTTCCACTTCATCCTTTGGCTTGCTATGGGTGGTCCCTGCGGTGATGGATGCATACGGACCAGCTGACGGGCTGGTTTGGGGGTTGTAATCTGCTCGATCGACGGAAACAGGTCCATCTCTCGAGGCAGATGAGTGGAACGAATGTTCCTGGCCTTCCGGTTCCCGACGTATGCGTGCAGGTGTGGTTACGGCGTGTTCCCTTGCCTCCAAGAGGATACGGCCATCCTCTACTTCCTTAGCCGACGGCTTAATGCCCGAAGAGCCGACCAGTCTTTGATACAGATGAATCATGTTATGCGAGCTGATGTACCCCAGGAAGCAGCAGACTTTATCGTGCTGAACCACGTTCCAAATGGAGTGCGGCATGGAAATAAGGAGCATTGTAGGGGGGCCGAGAAACATTCCCTCGACGGCAATCTTAGCCCCCAGAGGCGGCGTGTTGTGCAACCACTGAGAAAAAAAGGACATGTCAGGGCTTGCGTCGCCGACAAATGTGGTGCACACGAGGATTCGGGGTTCGTCGAATCTAAGATCAACAACAGATTCGGGATCGATGAGCTGGTCCTCGCGGTCTCTAGTGCCCTGGCCATCCGCATCACCGTTTTGCAGGCTGATTGGTTGTGTGCGGGCGGGCAATGGCGCCAGACTCAGACTCTGACCCTTTCCTGGCGTGAGAGTGAAGAAGATGGGGCCCGGGGCGGCAGACGGTGGATTTCCGGTACCTCCATTTGTCGTTCGGGGGGCTTGAGCGTGTTGCTGCTTCTGGGAAAGTGCTTCTTCGTGTAACCTCTGGACGCTGAAGGGTCTCCCAGATCCAAGTTTATGCAATGCTTCCACCAGGTTGGATGTGAAGGAACGTTCCGAGCTCTCTGGCTGGCTGCGATCCGGGGTGCAAGCAGCAATCCCCTGTTTTACTCCATGGCTACCCGCCGTGGGGGGATCTGATGCGGAGCAAGTGTCGAGCAACAAGAGGATATCTGATTGAGCATCTTCAAAGAGGCAGCGAACGCCGTCCCACTTGAGCTTCGCAGCGTCTTCCCGAGCATTGCTGTGAAAGGTGGTCAGACACAGGAGGAGGCAAATCCGGTCAGAGAATAGCCTACTCACCACGCCCAGAAAAGTTGGCCATCGGGCCCTGCGTACCCGTGGCCGGCATAGTAAATGATGAGAAGGTGGTTGGCTCTGGCATGTTCAAGGAAGGAGGCCATCTGAACGCCCAGTTTGATACTAGGATTGGGAACTGTCGGGATGTGCCATCGTTCGGTGCGAAAATTGTACTGTTTCTGGAAGACCTGCTCCAAGGCGACCAGGTCATCATCCACGGAATCGTCCTCTTCCCACCTTAATAATAGCACAGAGACATCGGTGTACGGAGGACGCTCCGTCTGGCGCTGGATGAGCATTGCAGCATCCTGAAGGTGGCGGGCGAAGGATTCGAAGTCATGGCGTTCAGCAATGGGTGTTTCTTGTTGTACGGGATAGTGTTGCTGAGGCTGTTGAAGAAGCTAGGTTAGCACGACTGTATCCGGGCATTCGGGGAGGTTCGAGGGTTTAAGAGCTGACCGATTCGTGGGGATACTGGGCAGGCTGAGGTTTGGGCGTGACAGCATTGACCTTTGGGGCCAGCTTCCGCTTCTTGCTGGAGGGTTCCATGGACGAGGAGAAGCGATGGTGGACGGTTCGAGGAGGAGAAACAGTCGTGGACTACTGGTGAGGGACGTTGACCATTGATTGGCGGACGGGTAAAACGGCGGGCAGACAGACGATGGTCTAGACTAGGTGTTGGAGAAGAGGGGCCGAGGTCGTGACGTGGTGGTCAGGCTTCAATACTGGAGAGAATCGCAGTAGGAAATTCAAAGGCGAGAGCGGGCGAGGGGACGAGAGGCTGAGAAGAAGAGGTGAAGGGGGGGTACGAGGCCACACAACGAGACGAGAGATTGGGCGATAACTGAAGAGATTCCGAGAGATACCGAGAGACACTATGAGAGGGAAGGAAGGAAGGGAGGGCAAGAGAGAAAAAGAAAATAGGGATCCTGGCTGGGAAGAAAGGCAGAGAAACGGAGAGTAGCCAGAGAGGAGAAGAGAGGGTGAGAGCAAGAGAGGGCGTGGGTGAGTGGGCGCGAAGAACGAGACCATTGAGGGTGAGGGAGAAGAGAAGAGGGAATAAGGCTGGCGTAGGCTGGAATTGGGGGATCGAGGCTCGGCAAGGCTGTCGTGTCTCTGTAGCCCAATGTAGAAAGGTGGTGGGGCCACGGGCTGTGATTGGCCACTAGGCGAGACGCAAAGGACGCGATTATCCTTGACGATGAAAAGGGTGGAGACAGGGCAGGAGGCAGGAGCGACCCGGCAGGGCCAGCAGGAAGAAGCGGGAAAGAGCGAAGCAAAAGGCAGCTGCGGAAGGTGAGAGAGGGGCGGGCTCCGCCTTCCCCGTCAGCCTCTCACCACTCCCCCCTCTCACCTCACACACTTGATACATCCTCAGAGGCTCACAGGCTCACACACTCACCAGCACGCACCGAGACCTTCTGTACAAACAACGCGCACGTTACGTGGTATGCGTGCGCTCACAATGGTGTTTGTGCTGGTATCTTGTACTTCAGTCAGGGAACAAGACAATCAATTACGTTGTTCGACCCGAAGACCAGTCTCAACAAGGTTTGCAGGGCCGAGACACACGGTGACAACCTCCAGACGACAGCCCAAGTACGGCACACAGTCAGGCAAGTACTTCGTAAAAAGAGAGGGGAATCGCATGGGATAAACCCGCTTGGTTGAACGAGAAAAGTCTCCCTCTCTCTCCCTTACCTCCGCAAGGTATAACCAGGGTTCAAGCAGCCAGCCAAGCAGAACTACCTGCAGCATCTCCAGAACGCCGGCCTTACACCAACCACGCTGCTACTTGGTAGTCACAGACTCGCAGCCTCCTCTCCCACCCCGCCCTCTTCGTACCTACACTGCACTCTAAACACTACAACATCCCCGCCTATTCGCTACACGACGCTGCAGACACGCGGCCGGCCGGCTCTGGTGCAGACGCAGCCAATGGCGCGGCTGTCTGCATGGCTTCCATCCCCCTCAGTATATTTCCCACGTCCCCTAATCCTTCTGACATGTGTGGGTGTGCCTCTTCCCACTGCACGCACGCATGCACGCACGCACGCACGACGACTCCTACTACCACCCACCTCTAATCATGCACGAGCATCATCGACGTCCACCACGATGTCCAAAGTCCCAGGATCTCCGCTGGCTATTCTGGCCGTCTTCATATGCATCGCACGTCTGAGGCACATTGAGGCACATGCCTTACCTTGACTGCCCTCAAATAGCACGGGGCTGAGACAGTCTCCCCAACGTCAGCAGAGAAGAGGCCTGCCTGTATGACTTTACCACTCCAGCTAGCACCTCGCTACCCTAGCTACCCGACGATGCGGCCGCGGCCTCCGTCGAGTGGAGCAATGGCGCACCCTCCCTTCTGCCACCCTGGCTGGACTGCCAGTGGTGGATGACTACAGCTGGTCCGAGGATCGGTGGATGGATGAGTTGCGGACAAAGCGGACAGTGGCCAAAGGCGGCAGACGTGGGGTGGGCAATGAGAGGACAAGAGGGCCACCACCGAACATCAAGAGGCCGGCGAGTGGGCGAGGACGCCGAGAGGGCTACGCTACAGTAGCACCGGCAGCAAGAGGCACAACTCGCATCGTCGTGATAGGCTCACAAGCTCAGCCCCTCCCAGAGTCCCAGCCGGGTCCAACAGCAAAGCAGCCCAGCCCAGCCCGGCCGCCGCCCAGCAAGACACCGGCAGTCGTGGACATGCCATTGTCCAGCACATCGTCCATCCACGCCCCATCCATCCATGCCGAGGACAGGGCTGTCTCGCTCACTCATCAATGCCTCACCGCCGAGCCGGCGACACGGCCATGGCGACACAAGGTCAGTGACCTCCCAATTCAAGTTCCCCGAGCCAGGTCGGACATGGTCTTACACAGGATTCGGTGACTGCCGTTACAGCAACGCAGGTTCCCCAGGCCCAAGTTCAACAAAATGCCCTCGGCCATAAAACACGAACACAACCACGGCGAATTGACCGCCACCGAGTGCTGAGATGAGACGGCGCCTTCGACCCGATGGCCGCTGTGATGGATTGCATATGCGAGATTGTTGTTGTTGTGTTACGGAGTGGGGTGCTTCTTACATATTCGCACACACGCGTCGGGTTTGTTATTGCCCTTTTGGCCGCCTCGATGTCAAGAGCCAGCCTCACCATCGACCTCGCCACAGACGGATACATGGCTTCGTACCCCCACATTGACATGCTAGTTCAACTGTCCAAGGCGGCAAGACAGCCAAGGGTTCATGATGAGCTCGACGCATCCCGTGTTATCTGTCCAGGATCTTGGGAGCTGTGATGGCAGGTTGTCAACTCAGTTCCAACTTCAAATTGCATCGTCAGCAGCCAAGCCAGAGTTACTGGTTGCATGAAAAATAGATGATTAGGATGCGACAGGATCACAGAGGGAAAGGTAACCCAACGCAATATCACGTCCCCTCTTCAGCCCTCGATCGAAAATACCCCTCTCGACCTTCCACCTCGTTGATCTCCAATTCGTTGTCAAGCCCAATCAGCACAAGCATGGACTGCCACGGTGCCACAAGGCGAGTGATTCGACAGCTTCACGGCTACCATCTTGGATTGTTTCTGCTTTCTGAGCCGGCTGCATTTTCAGCAGCAGGGCTGCGGGCCATGATTGGGTCTGTTGTCTCGGTTAGTGTATCGTCGAGTTGAGTCTAGATTGTTGAAGTCTGCCATTGATATTTGGAGTGTGGGAGTGCATGCTTTTCGTACTCTCTGTGGCTTCCGCTGAGTTGTGATTCGTTTCATGCCGTTTTTGCGTGAGGGCAGCCACCAGGGCTGACTCCGGCGTGAGCGGACAAGGAAATGCCACGGTACCTAGCTATGAGGCGCACAGCTATCAGCCTCGTCTGCGAATGCATCTCGATGCAAGGTGCTGGAAAGAAAGTGGGTAACCTTCCTTGGCTGTCACGAGGGGGAATCCTAGTTTGCCTAGCCAGTGATCCCATGGTCAATTCGTTTCAAGTTACATATATAGCCAAGGTAGTGAGTGGATGCTTGATCTTCTAGCTTCGTCGGTTTCGGTCTCGATGACCTACACGTACTCTCTTTTCAGCAGGATTTCGGGCTCGCCTTGGCTGAGCTACTCGTGTAACGGGCTCCCTCTCACACTTCAGGCCCACGCCACACCCAAAGCGATGGTGCACGTAAGTCGGCTGGCAACTTAGTTAACCTCTAAAAAAGGGGTTGCAAATCTGTTCCTGTTTATAGCGACCCGAAATAAACGTGCACCTACTCTAAATCGATAGCCGAAGGGTGTCCGGGCTTCAGATGGCTGTCAGTGGTGGGAAAAGAAGCAACGGATCGAGAGATGGAGGAAAGAAATCTGAACGATGACGACGAGGCAAGGCTCGAGTGTGGCGAAGCACAGCCACTTCCGTCCCCGCAACTCCCGAGTCAACGGGCAGGCGAATTGATGCTTGGCGGATACGGACGGTCGCAGACGTTCACGGTCGCAGTGTGCAGGACAAGCATCGGCAAATCCACCGTCTCGAAGCGGCCGTGATTGCCTTCCTAATTGGGTCACATGGATGATCGATACCTGCTTTACGGCAGTATGTAGAAGATACCAGTTGCACCGCGATCCTTGGGTATGGAATGTGCAGTGCAGGATCTTGACGACGCATCTCTGGATCACTCGGAAAGCCGGCCATCAACAAAGCCACCGTAATAAGCCAACGGAAACAACGGAAACATCTGGCCCCCGAATGGTCACCAGGCGCAAGCAGGCAGGCTCCGGCTCGAGTGGGCTTACTTCGTACCCACCCTTGGAAGGTTCCCTGGAAGGTCCCTGGAACGATCGATCTCGGATTGCCGTCCGCATGCGAACGGCTCCATTACTTCACTGGCCGTCGCCAGAGGCAAAGAAAGGACGGACACGGCACGGCATCTTTGCAAGCGAGACGGAGCGAGGAGGCGACAAGACAGGGAAGCAGGACAGAGGCGAGGTCGAGATGGAGGCCAAAGAGCTCTGGATACGCCGTAATGGCTTCCTCGTACTTAAACCCGAGAGCCAAGCCCGAGAATCCGCTGCACAGCCACTCCGACCTCGTGGTGACTGGCTCCATCAGACATTGGCGAAGGTTGAGAATGGGAAGCCTGGCTGAAGTACTGCGTTACCGACGGTACTTGCCTTCGTTGGATGTGAGACTCGAGCTTACAAGCAGGCTGCTGGTGAGCATTCTGCCTCGCAAGTTGCCCATCTGTCAACCCCGATTACCGCAGATTCGGGCATCTCATCTGCGCATCCACCCTGTTCGGAAGCCCGCCAGTTCGTTCCCCCGTCAAAATACACTGCCGTACTACGTAATTAGGGAGCAGCGTCGCTTCCCGCGCTGCTAGTGGGTGTTGCAGGCACTTGGAGCTATTCTTGGGTCCCCACTCCTGCCTAGCAGCTTTCAACCTACCTTACCAACTTACCTACCTACCTTTACTCACCCATCACCTCACTGTGTGCCCGTGTAGGCGCTCGGGCTGGCCGCTCATGCCCAGCTGCTAGGTTAACGTTGCTAGGTTAGTAGGGTGATTCCATTGCTCCATTGCTCCATTGTTGGCCTGCGTCGATGCGTGCGGATGGCTTGCGTGCTTTGCGTGAAGCCCGCTGTTGCGTCACACTTACAGGGCTCTTCGCGCTCTGGGTAGGTTGTGCCCCAGGGCTGCCCTAATTAAGCGGCCCTGAGAGGCTAAGCTACAGGGAAAGCGGGTACCGTTACGTAGGTTGGTACCTGCCCGCCATCTATTCCTGCCCGCCATCTTTCCCAGATCCATGCCCATGCCCCATGCCCGCGGCCCAACTCCCGCTTTGCTCTGTTGCGCTGCAGGTCAAGTTTGTCAACCTGTGACCAACAAGCAGCCAGCAGTCAGTCGCCTTCGCAAGTTGCCAAGACCTATTTCCTCCTCCAAGTGACAGCATATTACCCTCCAGCTTTCTTCTCCCCCATCATACACCCATCCGCTCTTGCCATCGCATTGCAACCACCAGCTGCGACCCTCCATCTCACCCCGCAACAACAACACGCCTCGACGACTCGGTTCCTCGATTCCACCGCGCAATATCTTCAACCACAATTCAAATCCCCTCGCAGCAGCTCAGGCATACACCCGTCCCCATGGACTCTTATGGAGTCAGGAGGAAGGACACCACAAAGGGGCCGCCCCTCCGTGTCCTATCGCTCGGTAAGCGCCTCGTTCAAAATCTCTATCAATCGGCCTCGCTAACCCGCTTTCCCTTCCAGATGGAGGAGGTGTCCGCGGCTACTCCATCTTCATCATCGTCCAGGAGTTGATGCACCGAACCTTTGTCGAAACCGAAGGCCGCGCTCCCCGCCGTCACGAAATCCCCAAGCCATGCGACCACTTCGACCTTATCGTGGGGACCGGCACCGGCGGCCTGATCGCCCTCATGCTCGGTCGCTTGCGCCTCGACCTCGAAACCTGCAAGGAACTCTACGTCCGCATGACCCGCGTCGTCTTCGAGACCGATAAGACCATCGCCGGCATTCCTTACCGTTCCACCCTCTTCAAGGCTAGCAAGCTCGAGGAAGCCATCAAGCAAGCAGTGCGGGATCATACCGCAAACGAAAAGGAGGGCAACGACGGAACCGAGTCTGATATCCTCAGCCCCCTCAACCCCGCCCTCTATTCGAGCGCTTCTACCCCCAGGCGCAACGCCAGCAACGCCAGCGTCGTCAGCTTCAGCGCTCGCAGCCCCGCCGCACAGATGTCGCGGCCTTCATACAGCTCGAGACACGGCGACCCCAACGCTCGGCTGTACGACTCGCGAGAAAACCGCACCAAGACGTTAGTATCCACGCTTTCATTCCTTGCTCGACCCCCAAAACGTCTCCAAATGTGAATGTTGTCGCTAACAAGCCAACAGCGCCGTCACCGCCATGTACAAGGGATCTCCTCGAGGCTCACCACCCGCCGTTCTTCGGTCCTACGATTCTCGACACGAGCCTCCCCCCGAATTCGATTGCAAGATCTGGCAGGCCGGTCGCGCGACCTGTGCCATCGGTCTCGCCTTTAAGCCCATCCAGATCGGTCAATCCGTCTTCCACGACGATGGTGTCGGTACTTTTAACCCCAGCCCTGAAGCCTTGGATGAGGCCGTGGTGAAGGAATGGCCGGGACGAGAGGTCGGTGTTTTCGTCAGCATCGGTACCGGACGGAGACCCCGAGGCAGCGATGCGAACTCGCAGATGTGGTACGAGGGATTCCTGGGCGAATTCGCGGAGGCACGGAGGAGGTTGATCTCCAAGATCGAAGGATGCGAAAAGATTCACGAGTACATGCTTCGGGAGCACCTCTCGAAGCGCGGCGTTAATGCCGAGAACTACTACCGCCTCAACGTCGAGATTGGTGTAGGAGAGTTTGGTATGAATGAATGGAATCGCCTTGGAGACATCAGCACAGGGACACGGCGATACATGGCCAAAGAGGCCGAGCAGAAGATGATCCGAGGTGTCACAACCAAGCTAGCCAAGATCCATCGCGCAAAGCTCCGTTTCGAGCGGGCGGCGCGAGGAATACCTGAGCTGGTGAAATCAACTTCGAGCACTTTCGAGTTACCACTCGCGGCTGAGCTCCCCGGCGACTACCCGATGACGGTACCACTGCCTCATAGCCCGCCGAGTCGCTCGTCTTTTGAGTCCGGGTCGGACAGTCTTCAAATCCACAACGGACATGCCTCTCCTCGCAGCTCCAATGAGCGTATCCGTCCCAGTACTGGGACATCGGGGAGCTCGCCTCCTCCTGGTCATCGACAAAAGCCAGCGCCGCCGAGCTCGAGCGCGCCGTCTCTACGGGTCAACGATCCAGATCATCTCATGGTGAATGCTCCCACCCCGTCACAGTACCGAGACGGTTCGGGGCAAGACTTGATTGCCATCATGAGCCCGGATGAGCAGCCACGGCCGTCGTCCTCAAGGCAAGCGGCCCCCCTGCCGACACGGATCGAGCCGCCGCCACTGCCACCCAAGACGCCGCTTCCGGAGAATCAGCAGGGCGGTAGGCGGCCACCCGTACTCCCGCCCCCATATCCCATGGACGATGAGGAGCCACCGCCAGTGAACATGGCTCGAAAGCCAGATTACCGAGGCAGGTAATGGAGGATGTCATGAAAATTTCGAACAGAAATGAGGGAATGAGATTATTCAGATGCCCGTCATTAGTTACAAAGTTTGGCTTGGTGTTCCAATGCCAGGTCCACACATCTAGCAAAGGTGACTTTGCGAATGTTCAGACAAGGATGGCGTTGGGGTTTTCTTATGTACTGACAATTTGTTTGCGTGCCCATTCTTATTCTGGCACATTTAGATACCACTGGAGGATGATTACATGGGTTCACATTTGTTTGAGCGGTTGGACGAAGCCTGAGGAGCATAGGAGGTGGGCGCGGAAGGGGTCGCGGAAGGGGTTCTTGCCGTAGCTTTAAGTGGGTGTCGACTCAGCTGAATCGAATCGAATAGAAAGGGTGTTGGATGACTCGTACATGATAGACCCAAAACAATAAGTGTAGGCAATGACCATGTCGAAGTGAAGTGAAAGATGGAGGAGGATGAGGCTGAGGACGGCAGTTAAGACGAGGCGTTTGCGATGAGGAAGTTGGATGACTATGACACGAAGGCACAGCCAATCAAGGAGAGAAGGCGACGGCGGATTGAGATTGCAGGCCAATGGATGGAGCTAAGGTTCTGAGACAGACGTGGAAGGATTTGCTGGGAGTAGGGACACTGTATCTGTCACCAAGGCAGCAAGAAGCGCACGGAAGAGCCCGTCGAGTCAAGTAAACGGCCGCATCTAGAGCACACAGCGCAGGGGCCATGAGGCTTCGAGCCAGATACTGACTCATCCAGAGCGCCCGAGCTGGCCGTGTGTAGAAGAGGAGGATATTGTTGTCCATGTCGAGCGATTGTTGAAAGCTATATTCGTACTGATTAATGCTTTCTTATCACACCCAGATTCCGCGGCGTCTGATCAGGCTCATGAGTACATTGAGCACTGTTTCGCAGATGGCAGCTCTCTGTCTCTGTCTTTGTCCCTGGTTCTCTGAGACTTGTGCACACGGACATGGACGAGGTATGAAGTACGTGTAAGATCTGCTCCATCCGAAGATCCCGCGCGGTGAAAAGGCCAGGAAAAGGCCCGTGGGAAGGCTATCCATGGATCCCATCTCCATCACAGTACAGGGGGGGTTGCAGGGAGGAGTTTGACCTCAGGGAGGAGCTGTTGTGGCTGCAAGAAGTGGAAGGCTAGGTGCCTAGCCAAGTGACGCCAGGTAAGGTATTAAGTCGTGCCTCAAGAGCCCACGGGGCGCAGGGGGGGCGGACGGGGACATCCGTTACGGAGTAGACATGTTGACATCCGGCTGCATGGAGCCCTGGGGCCGGCGGTCTAGCGCAAGGGCTTTCGGCGCGCGGATAGGATGTCATGGTCCCCGAGTCCGGTTTCTGGGATCTGGGAGGAGGGACCAGTAACGACCCGATGGGATGGGGTATTATTTGATGCCCGAGAAAGTGTTGAGAGTAGCACAGAGTACATCTCGGCACTCGTCCTCCACGCTCCGTGGCGTCCTAAGACATTTCGGCCTTAAGACGTGGGAGCCCGGTCATTCTTCAGTCCATCTTGCATTTGCTTCTTCTCATGGAGACTTGCGAGCCACATCAAAGTGGAGCGAAAAAGCCACTAACACCGGTGCTGTGCCGTGAGGTAGCAAGCTTGGTACAGTGGTGCAGCCAGGGCCACTTTCGCATCCAGGTACCAGCCTCGGCATTTGACACTTCATACTGTACGACGAAATAATGAGTGGTGCCCCCTCCCCCCGTCCCAATGCATCATCCTTTGTCCATTCGACCCGTGGGCGTTGTGAACGACAGGAAAAACTTTGATTTGGGACGGGCTAGAAGGGGGGCTGTTGACCTTCTTGTTCCGCTTCCTTTCCGTTCCCGGCGATTGACCTTGACTGACGAATAGCTCCGGCTGGCGGGTGTTGGGCTCGTCCTGTGTAGTTTGCGCGGCGCTGGAGAGGGAGGGCAAGGTGAACAAAAGGAAACCCAATAATCCTCCCCTCCTCTTCCTCCTCCCCCCCCCCCNNCCCCCCCCCCCCTTCCCCCCCCCCCCCCCCCCCCCCCGGTCTAAGTTAAATAACGCCAAACTGGGCCTGCACTGCACAGTGTGGCGTGCATGTGCATTACCCATTTTACTTACCCACCATTGATCGCCCGCTTTGCAGCCGCATTCATACAGCACAGTATTCTTTCTTCCATCGCGTTTCCCGGTCGTCGATACCGCGGATGTTGTTAGTCGGCAACCGTGCTCCCGGATGTGCCTGTCATCCGATGCGACCCCAGCACGCACGCACCGCCGCCGCACCGTGCCTCTGGCTAGTAAGTACCACCTCCTCACCTTGGTCCTCACTCTTCTCGTCTTTTTCCTTCATTCTTCCTTTCCTTATGAAGAGGTAAGGTCTCTTCGTCCCTTAACTGGATGCAACATAATCCAAGTCCCTTAGGTGTGCGCGAGTGCCGTAGAATGCCGGACATCTCGACATCTGGATGTCGCCGGTAGTGCCGTGCCTCCTAAACTACCTTGCGTACCACCTGTCTTCCCAGCAACCTTAGCTCGAACGATGGCAAGTGGACTAGTCTAGTCGGCTCCAGACCTCCCTGTCCAGCCGACCCTGGAACGGTGGGCTCTTGGCTCTTGGCTCTTCGTCCTTCCCGGGCTTCTTTGACTCCTCCGCTGCACGCTGCTGTCTCCCATGTCCGTACCCGTGTCCGACGAGGCCATTCCTATTCCTCCTGCTCCTTCCCTGCCCTTTTTGATCACGGGATTCCCGGGCATTTCTGGCCAACTGAAGCCCAGCGAAGCAAAAGTGAGTGACATCGAGGACGCTATCACTTGCGTTGTCCTGTCTGCCCACGCGACTCGACGACACACAACCAACCTGGCCCATCCATCACATCACACATGGACCGGGACAGGGCAGCATCGCATCAGTACGGATAGATACGACGACGGCTACGACTGAGTCTGGGACTGAGACTACGGTTGAGACTACGACGTGCGACTCCATCTTTACCTCCAGCTCCACCTACGACCACAACACAGCGATCACGGCGTTGACGACTGCAAGACCCGGAAACTCAAACACCAATCCTCGTCGCCCTCTCTCTCTCTCTCTCTTCCATCCCTCTCCATTCCCATCGCTTACTTAGGCCCCATTCGACCTGGTGCCGTACCCCTTCCCTCGTTTGCCTTTCCACCGTTCGCCACTTTTTTGCTTGCTTTGGCTTGGCTCACCAACGAGGCTGTCTTGGCTTCCTTATTGCTGCCCCCCCCCCCTCCTCTGTCCTTGTTCCTCGTCCTTCTCTGCCATCCTCCTCCGTTATTTTGTCCGAGGCGCCGGGCTGGTTCTCTTGGTGCGGGTACGGAGTACGTGCAAGAGATACGAGCCAGGGATTGAGGGTCAGCACCAAAGTGTGCGACAGGCCCGGATTGCACTCACTCGAGTACTCATCCATTCACTCGCTTACTCACTCACTCACTCATATTTACGTTTTGCGACCAAGACCACGAACAATCAGGGGTCTTCAACCTTTTTTCCCCTTCGCCAAAAAATAAAGTCACGCCAACCACCGAGGCCTTTCTCAGACGTCATTGCAGACGCCCAGCAGCAAGACATTCAGGGCCCTGTTCCCAGTGTTACCCGAGACTCCAGCTGCGGGACATACATAAGACGGCATTGGATCCAGCTGCACGGCTAGATCTGCGGCTGTGCGATCAACCAACAGGATCGAGATCCAACCCAATACGCCAACCAACAGACACACAAAACACACCGAGGCTGCATTCAACTAAGGCAAACAAGCAAGCACTACGACGCCACGCCTCCGCATCTCCCGCTCTCCCCACATTCACATTGAACCAGCCAATTTCTTCCAAGTCTAGTTATTTATTTGGATGACCTAGTCTTTGGTCCACGATTTGACCTCCCACAGCAACCCTTGGCTGTTGCGGCAAATCTCCTTACAGCTCATATCCTCACATCCTCACATCCTTATTTTACCCCGTCCCACATTTCCTCACATCTCAAGACTTCCCACCACAACCCATGGGTTACCCTCTTCTCACCATTCTCCCTCTGCTCTAGCCGTACAGATAGGTCGCTCGCCTCTACTCTGCCCCCATCAACTAACACGGCTCGCCGAGATCCAACATCGCCCGCTTTGACCCTGGCCTTCAACTGCCGGCCCGCTTTCAACCAACACACTCCCGGGGCCGGTCAGATCCCTGTCGCAACCTCCTCCGCTCCGATCGCGCCCCGGCTGGGCTAACGGTGCTTCGGGTCCGTCATCCGGAGGTTGGTCCCAAGCTTGACGCCCCTACCGGCGTCTTAGCCTACTCCTGTGCCTTTCAACTCCCTTCCACACCTTTGTCCGTGTCAACCCCAACCTACCTATCATTGCCCGTTGTCCTACCATACCAAATCGCCAGCCAACGACATCATGCCAGGTCCGGAGGGTTTGCAGACACAGGCTGCTCGTCGCCGTGCCGATCGCCGTGCCGAGCGCCAGTTCGCATCGTGCACCGAGTGTCGTCGCCGGAAGCAAAAAGTAAGCTCATATCCTGGTTTAACTACCTATATCGCATTCCATTTCTCTTCGCAGTTCAGGTCTCGTCACATGACTGCTGCCTCCGTCATTAGAGGAGCGTTGGGCGGTCTACACTCTGGAAAGCTTATCTTTAAGTCATCAAGAAGCAAACATGCTAACGTAGCCTCGTATCAGTGTTCCCAGGGTCAGCCGTGTACCAACTGTTTTCGCCGATTCCCCCAGCCCATTTGCGAGTACAAGGTTGAGAGCTCCAAGAAGTCAGTTCTCCTCCTTGTCACTATCCGGACACCTTCTACTTTAGTAGGTCCAGTTGCTAATGCTCCCAACTCCAGACATCCACGCACAGGAGGTACCGACGGGCCGTCCAGGATTGTGGCACTCACAAACGGCCCTTACGCCCACCTCAATCCCGCTGCAGTCCACGATGCAATCCTTCAGGTGGATGAGTCCTCTGGCGATGCATTCCCGGCTGATTCCCCAGACTCTGCCACGTCAACTACTTCAACGACCTCATCAGAAAATAGCTCAAGTTCAACTTCTTTGAAAAAATCAAACCCCTGGGTACCGTTCAAGGTATCCCTTGATGACGAGGAGAATGACCCCGAAACCGTACTTGAGAACCTTCGTGTCATCTTTGAGCGTCGCCTCACTATCGCCAATCGTATCACAGAGGATGAGTGGACCGAGGATGATGCTCGAGGATTTCTAACGTCACACGACGCTCGTCGACCCCTAGCTCTTCCTGTCGAAGGACCAATCGAACAACTCCGCTTCTTACCTATGGCACCAACCAAGATGAACAAGGAACTTGTTCGTATACGTGAGTGCTGTATTGGGTCTCTTGAGTCGACCCATGCTAATGAACAACAATTAGACTTGCAGCTACTGTGCCGCTTCAAAGTGTCAGTTGACGGTAACCCGGCTCCTGACAATGCTTTCATGAAGTGCTGGGTTCCATGCTGTGTACAGGACCCTCTCCTCCTTCAAATTGTCTTGTTTACGTCCGCCTGTTTCTTCTCCGAGACGGGCCATATTCCCAAGACGTTAGCAATGTTGCACAAGGGTAAGGTTTACCGGATGCTTAACGAGCAACTCCGGAACAGTGCCACCCAGACCAGTGACACTTCCATCCTTGGTGTTGCCCAGATGGTCATCGATTCTTGGTATTGGGGAGCCACGGTCGATCTGAAGGCCCATATCTTCGGCCTCAAGCAGATGATCGCCATGAGGGGTGGGTTGAACAAGTTGGGATTGCACGGCTACCTGAGCAAGACGGTAATCATGTGCGTTCGCCCTTCTATATACATCCCTGTATATCGTGACGTAGACCCCGCCTGCGAAGTACAACAGAAACTGACATGCATTTCAGTCACGATGTCGTTATGGCCCTTGCCCACGAAACCGAACCCTCCATATACGGGTTTCCTGGTTTCGAGTTCACTGACCCCATCATGATACCATTCCATACCGCCCTAAACACGCCTCTTATTTCTGGGTGGCCATCATTCGGGGGCTGCGCCAATTCCTTGCAGCTTCACCCTAGTACAGCCATGATCCTCGACGATGTGCGGTACCTCATCGAAACCGTCCTTTTCTTGCCAGAGGAGCCTACTATCGAAGAACTTCAGCAAGTCGTAACCACTGCCGGTTTAATCAGTGATCGCATCGCCGATATGCCAACAGACACACCAGCTCGAGAAAATGTCAACTCCCGAAATAACTCTGCCGCCACTACTCCAAAGTCAACACAAGATGGACAAAGCCCTGAATCGTGTAGATCCGACAAATCTTCCCCGTCTGTCGAACTGCCAGACTTGATGTACCGTTGTGTCCGCATGACAGCCATGATCTACTGCCGAGCAATCCTAAACCGCACTCCAACCAGCGCCATTTGTACCGAAATGGACTTCCTCATGATCTGGCAGGCCGTATGGCAGGTCTCCCTTCCCACGTGGAAAGCCACCATCGGCTTGTTCGTGTGGGTCATGTTGGCAATTGTGCCAAGCTGTCACAAAACAGGACCCGCCCGCTTTGTAAAGACACTCATGGTTGCCGGGTTCATGACGATTGGGGTTGACAACTGGCACATCGCCATGGATCTAACTAGAACGGCCTTTACGTTGCAAAGATGGCTTGCAGGTGGGAGACATAGCCAAGAGGATGGAGACGAGAAGGGTCTCAGCGGGGGAGAGAGCATTGTGGACAAGTACGGATTTGCTCTGCCGGACGTCTTGCCAGACGTACACCTCCCAACCGATGAACCTGTCGACGAATGACCTCGAGCCCAGTCCTCTTCATTCTCCCACTTTTGTGGACGTGTCACGACAGCTTCCGTGGCCACCACGAGCAGATTCTTCGAGCCACAGGCGGCCCGACGACTCCCGAAAGCCACAACAGCAGCCTGTGACGATATGTCTCAGTTTAGCCTGTCGATCCATCTACCAACATAGCCAGGAGGATCCACTGTGGCACATTGTGAGACCGCGAGAAGCGTCAAAAGCCTATGACATCTGCACCACTCTTGCGCAAGCAATCCATTTCTTCCATTCTACTTCTTTTCGATCAAGCCGATTGTCTGGGCCAGAGCGCCACTACACCACACGATTACGAACATTGGCCATGTGCGACTTCAATCATCTACGGGATGACGTACCAGTTGGGGAAGTCCTCCTGCCCCAAGATGAAGGCTATGAGCCGAGCTTACGACGATGGAGCACTGCCTGCGAGAGGAGAGCTGTATGCGACTTTCCAAATGCCGAGGTTATAGCCCCGCTAACCGCAGTTGTAGGCTGCTGTCGTCAAGCCAACATGCGCAGAGGAGGTTTCTGCCGTTGTAAAATTTGCTGTGGCCGCCAAAATACCTCTGACCGTCTGCGGTGGCGGTCACTCCTCAAGCGGGACATCCTCATCTGACGGTGTGGTTATTGACCTAAGTAAGATGCGGAATGTCGCGGTCGACCCAGCAGGGATGACAGTCACATTTGATGGCGGTTGTCTATGGGAAGACATCGATGTCTCTTTGGAGCGCCTTGGCTTTGCGACGGTTGGCGGTGTAGTGAACCACACCGGTGTCGGTGGACTGATACTGGGTGGAGGCCACGGCTACCTTACGCCACTGCATGGCCTCACCATTGACAATCTCACATGGGCGGAGGTTGTCCTTGCCGACGGCTCAGTTGTCGAGGCATCCGAGGAGAAGGACTTCGATCTCTTCTGGGCCATCCGTGGTGCTGGCGCCCAATTCGGCGTTGTGACTCGTTTTACCGCTCGCATTCACAAACAGGGAAAGGTCTGGAGTGGTACTCTGGCCTACACATCTGACAAGTTGCCGGAACTCGTTGCGGTTGCTAATGAGCTTCACGACCGACACAACTCAGAAGGTCATTGCCTGTCGCTTGGCATAGGCTATGGCCCAGACCACACGACGCACGTCGTCTCTGCGATCCCCTGCTTCCATGGCTCCGAAGAAAACGCAAAGCATTACTTTTCAAGGCTTCTACGGATTGAAGCGATTGCGGACAACACGGCGATGATGTCGACGGCACAGATGAACACCCTACTGAATCCCGTATTCGAGCATGGTATCCGACGTCTTATGGGATCGGGGAACGTGACGATGCCTCTTGGTTCCCAAACCTTGATCCAGACTGCGGAAATGTTCTGGGACTATTGCGATGCTCGCGAAGGCATGGGCAAGTCAGTCATCGCGATAGAGATCTTCTCCACCGACAAGATCCGCTCCGTTGCCCAGGATGCAACGGCTTATGCCAACCGGGGCGACTACTACGATGCAATTACAGCGTTTGGTTGGGAAGATGAGGCTCTCGACACGGACGTTCGACAGTTCAATCGAGTCATCTGCGAACAGATCCGCAAGTCTAACGGATATTGTAGGCCCTGTGGGGGCGAGTCCAAGGATCCCGTTGGCAGATACATCAACTTGGAGGCCGACAGCATCTCACCGCAGGATGCATACGGGATCAACTATCCTCGTCTCCGAGATCTCAAGAACAAGTATGATCCACAGAACGTGTTTCACAAGTGGCACGGAATTGCTGAGAGTAAGAGATTCTGAGCTTGTGATGAAAGGCTGGGGATTTATGGGGGGTCATGTTAATCTTCAACATGCGCCTTCATCCGATGATTTAGTATGAAATTGGATTTGATGATTCGGCGCATTGCACTCCTTGAATGCAGCTAAATATCAACTACCCCTCAGTCATTCGCGTCCACTTCACTATGTGTCGTTTGTGTAGAATACCCTACGACACTCCGTTATCCCCAACCGACACTCTGGCCCTGAACCGAACCAACTACATACCCTAATCACCAACCTAAGGTACTTTATTATACACATTCTGGCTAAGAAAAGCGTGAACGCGTATTAAAACGTAGTATTTCACGGGAGTAAAAATCAGCTACAGGGTATCTGATAACGTGTAGGAACGGTGATTGAATCCGTTCCTATTCCGATTAGTATTACAATGTGTTTGATAGCGTAGTCGTTGGTGTTCTAGAACTAATGTGCGGCGCATATTACAAGTGCATGATATACCTCTGGAGCCTAAGCCTCGAGGGAAGGGACCATGCTCATGCGTACTACCAATCAACTAGTTTCGAGTAAATTAACAGAGCAGCTATAGTTCTTTTGATCGTAGCACACTGTTTTATCATTACTAAAATGCAACCAATGATCAAAACGAGCATGTCTTGCAGGAGACAAGGCTCGGTACAGGGTAGTCATGGCTGATCGGCATGAAGTTGCAGAGTTGAGATGAACTGCATAATTGGAACTATTATAGAGCCAGAATCCTTCGAAAGTCGACGACGCAGCTTCCCCTTCTTTGCAACCAACACACACCACGGAACGGCATGGGCTGTGCATGTTACATGCTCACCAGTCTTAATAATCCGGAGTCAGAGTCTGATGAGAGGAGAGAGGGCGTAATTAAGGGTATCCTTGGTGTGGCCCTAGGGAACAGCACGGCGCGCTCTCTGTTGGCGCTTGACATGGGTGGGCTGAGTCAGTTGCGCATTACACACGCCGGAGCAGTGGCGGTCCGGATCGTGAGCATGAGTTTAGTGGAGAGGAGAGGAGACGACAGGTGAGCAGCAGTTCTGTTGGGGACAGAGGCACAGGCTTACGAACACTAAGTCCAGAGGATGGTACGTCTGGTACATGAAGAGGTCCGAGAGTCGAGCAGGGCTGTGCTCAGTGTCGAGGGTTAGGGAAGCTGCTGAGAGAAAGAGAGAGAGAGAGAGAGAGAGATGAATTCAGGCACGCTAGATGATGGGAATTCGGAGATCGCCGGTGGGGAGGTTGAATGACATGATATCGAAGAACATACGAATCTTGTGTCGAACAAAACTAGGAGAGAACTCGCTCAGACTGCAACCTCACGGGTGGCATCACTACTACGGTACAGACTGTAGCGCAGACTCTGCCTTGTGGATCTGGATCTGGTGTACTATAGAGAAGAACGACGGCGGCGATCTACCGTCTGTCTACAAAGTACGGCACGTAGTAAGGAGGGTTAACTCGGCACCGTCCCCGAGTTGTCCTAGACGACGGCTAGACTACGGCAGTCCTAGAAGAGGCTAACGGGTAGAATATCTGGGCTGAACTGGAGTCGAACGACGAGTTGACCACGGAATGTGGTACCATTACTACGCACTGGTTGAGCGGGTCGTCCCACGATTAACGAGATGCCCCCGTAAGTGTATTCAAACTCGCGAAGCTATCGAGGACGGATCAAAATCTCCGTGGGTTCTCCGGAGTGCCTTGACCTTTGCCTAGTCTTGAATGCCGCAATAGAGGCGTGTTCGTATCCGCAAGGGTGACCTTGTCTCGAGGAACTCCCACGAGGCAACCGGACATCGCCCCCCCCACGGCGCACAGCTACACCGGGTAATCGGTAACGCTGGCTATATGAACTATAGTTCGGTGAAGCGGTCGAGGATACCACCTGCTTGCATTCCGCCCCGAGTGCTAGGGCGGAGGGCGGATCCCTCTCATAGCTACCTCTCTGACCACGATAAGCGCTATGCTGAGCTATCTGGTAATTACTTCCCGGCATTGACCAATTTACCAATTTGCTGGACTGAGGTTTGACCCCGTGGGGGTCTTGATGCGTTACATCGCGGCGGAAAATACAATTGCAGCTGAGGAATTTTGCTTACCCGGAACTGCCTGGTCCCGGAACCTCCCCACCAGTTTAGGGACCGTTCATGACCGTTGACTACATCGGAGATGAACCGACAATGCCCGAGGCCTTCGATGATCCCGCTGGGCAATTTGGTAGGGGCTACGTCTTGGGATATCGGTGTTAGAAGTCGGCGAGGAGGGAGTTGCGATTCTCTCGTCACTGTGTCTTCTCGGTTCATATCCGAGCGAGCGGCTTGCACCAGTGTTCGAGGCTAGGGAGTGATAGTGACAGTGGCGCAGTCCTAGGTTTGTTTCAACTTTTCTCCTAAAGATCTGCATCCGTCGAATATCTTGATCGGCAACGACCTCCGAGTGGTTGCGGGGATAGATCGGGAGTTCGCTCATTTCTGTAGTCTGTACCAGCGCAGTGATCCTCTGAGAGTTTTCTCACCCCTGTTAGGTGGCCCATGTCCGAGACCTCACCGAGATATCCCGCTGTGAATTCTCAGGGTTGGAAGGCATCGTGGATGAGTGACGTGCAGAGCAGGGCAGGGGTGCTGAGCTAGACGGGGTCAGGGGAGGGCGTTGTACTATCAAAGCGAGTTGGTGGTGGTGGTGGTGGAGGAGGCATGTACATATGTTGTATGTAAGTATGCATGTATATTCTGTGGCAGACAGAAACATGTGGTCTGGAATGGACATGGATACAAAGACAGAGCGGGCAGTAGTGCCGTTTCCCCCACCCTGTGTCCTGGCCCGTATATGCATGACGGAGTGGGATGAGGAGCGGTGATGTGAGGCAAGGCATGCTCACACGTACATGTACAGTAGTGCCACGGGACCGTGTAGTCTACGTGGTAGGGCTACGACGAGAAAAAAGCCGCGCCAAGCTGGAGAAGGAGAAGAAGAAAAGAAGGAGGAGGGAAAAGGCGGCTCTTCCCTGTTGGTCACATGGCGCCCCCCCGCGGCCCGACGGGCACTGCTACACAGTACGCATTCGTACGATACCTGCATGTGAATATAGTATTATACTACCATGATTGGCACGTGGCCGGTTGCCGGAACAGCTCCGGGGCTCCGGATGGACAGAAGTGAAAGGGAGGGGGAGAGGAGGGGAGAGAGTCGTCTTGGCGACGGGGTTGATGATGCAGGGCGAACTGCAGGATTCAAGTCAAGGCTGAGGTAAAAGGGCGCAATGCACGCGGTGACGGGGGGTCCGGCGGCAACGTGAGGTTGGTCGCGAAGGGTGTTTCTGCGGCTGGCGGGCTTGTACAGTGCGGTATTTCTCCGCGGTGGAAGCAAATGACGACGAGGACGAGGAGGAGGAGGAAAGAAAAAAAAATGAACATGGGTGATGGGAGGGTGAAGAGCGAAGAAAGCGCGGGGACACCGACACGGACCCATTTCGCGGAGTCTCGGCCGACCCGATGCGCTTTGTCAGCGCCGGGGCCGGGGGCGTCCGGGGTCGGAGGGATTCTTGCTCGTTCTTCGGCGCCGAGAGCAAAAAAGAAATCCACCGTGCTCGCTGGATCCTTACTTCAACGAGCGAAGGTGTGTGTGACCTCGAAAACCTCACCGAGTAGATGACTCCTCGCCGAAGAGTGTTATAGTTACGTTTGTAGGATGCAGTGAGATTGAGGGGTAACTGAGCTGCGCCGAGGAAGCTCCGTGTTGAGCATTGTTTGTACAACGGGAGGGGAAGATGGTTATAATATTGACCCAACCAATGTGTTGTAAAAATTACAATCTTCGTCTCTCTCAAGTTTGCTCGTTTTTAGATTGAACATTACGGATTCCCAACGAAACAACATAATGGCTCCCATCGGCGTGGCCCTCATCGGCGGCGGCATCTTTGCCAAGGAGCAGCACATGGTACACACAGGACCCTCTACCTCTCGATTGTCATGGACTACAAAATACTTACCATTTTTTAACTTACTAGCCCGCTATTCTGAAATGCGACTCCCTCTGTCTCAAGGCCATCTACTCGCGATCCCTCAAGTCGGCCCAAGACACAGCCGCCCTCAACACCAAGGCCGACGCCGTGCCGGAGCTGTACTCGGGCGACTCGGATAAGCCCAACGACTACGCCAGCCTGCTCCTCCGAAAGGACATCGACGCCGTCATCATCGCGCTGCCCATCGTCAGCCAGCCCGAGTTCATCCAGGCGGCCCTCGCCGCGGGCAAGCACGTGCTGTCGGAGAAGCCCATCGCGTCGGGCGTCCAGGCGGGCAAGGAGCTCATCGACTACTACCGGGGCATCTCGGCGGAGAAGAAGGTGACCTTCTCGGTGGCGGAGAACTTCCGCTTCACGCCGAGCTTCCTCTACGCGGCGGCCGAGGCGCGGAAGCTGGGCAAGCCCACGCACTTCGTGGTCAAGAGCCTGAAGCTCATGGAGCAGTCGAGCAAGTGGTACGGCACGGCGTGGCGCCAGAAGCCCGAGTACCAGGGCGGGTTCCTGCTGGACGGCGGCGTGCACGACGCGGCGGCGACGCGCATGCTGCTGGGCGACTCGAAGCCGCAGACGGTGCGCGCGGCGACGCGGCTGGTGCAACCTCACCTGCCGCCCATCGACACAGTCAGCGCGCTGGTGCAGACGACGTCGGGCGCGACGGGGACGTTCCAGCTCTCGTCTGGGTCGCACCTGAAGGCCTTCGACTGGGAGTTTGGCTACGAGGGCGGCAGCGTCAAGGTCAACGGGCAGACGGTCAGCGTGAAGCGCACAGGCGAGGAGGAGAGCGTGCGCGAGTTCGAGTGGACCAGCGGCGTGAGCGAGGAGGTTGCGGCGTGGGCGGCCGCGCTGGTGAGCGGGACGCCGGACGCGATGATGTCGCCCGAGGAGGCGCTGGCCGACGTCGAATTTCTGGAGAGGATGTTTGTTAGCGGGGAGCAGGACGGGGCGGCACAGACCTATGAGCTGCAGATATAGGGCAGTAATTAAGGATGATGATGATGATGATGATGATGATGATGAAGTAACTACAGGAGCGGGACCTTGTCAGCCATGGTGTTTTGGGTTGTTATTAGTTTGTTTACGAAGTAATTGGCTGACTGCCGTGTAAGACTCTAGTCTATAGCTTGGTCGACCTCGCTTTGCCAGCTTCGCCTGCATCTCCTACACGCAGCTTCTCTAGACCTAGCCTCAACGCCTCCCCCAGACCACTCTGCGCAGGCCTCCCCGTGGCACGGTCGACAAAGACGTGGACAAACTCACCCACGGCGCAGACGGCGTCGACGCCGCGCTCGAAGACAGCCACCTCGTAGGTGACGCTGGACCGGCCGAGCTTATTGACGCGCAGGGCCAGGTCGGCGACGGCCGGGTAAGCGATGGGGGCGTAGTAGTCGGTGTGCGAGTGGACGACTAGGCCGTACTGCGGCGAGGTCGGGGGGTCTTGGTTGCAGTGGGTGATGAGGTAGGAATTTATGATGGAGTCAAATCTAGGCATGTTGAGCTCCCTTGATCCTGGGGGCTGTGGGTGGGACGGACTTACAGGAAATTGTAGACTGAGTTGTTCAGGTGGTCGAACATGTCATTGTCGTTCCTGGTTGAGGCGTCAATTAGCGAGGTTCGTTCCCCATCATGATGCCGTTGCTACTGTCAACATGACGAATCCCTTTGACCTTTTCCGCCAGGTTCCGTCTGACGCAGCTTGGCGATGCCGAAACTCAAGAGCTTGAACCTTGGGGGACCAAATGACCAAAGCCAAGTGGAGATCTCCCCGGGACTAAAGGCCGGGAAATGGATGATTACGAATACAGATCTAAGAGGCGCAAACTCACCACCGTAAGCGATAGTCGAGCAAGTATTGATAGTCCTGCCGCGTGCGGGCCTTGAGGTTCGCGGCGGACGCAGAAGCAGACGAAGGAGCCATCGCGGCCGGGGTCCAATTCGAGTGTAAAATTCCTTTGTCTGCGAACTTGTCTCCCTTGGGATAGTAACAAAGGGCTGGAACCTGGGAATGAGGGATGGGGGTTTCGTATAAGCCTTGCCAAGACTGTTGGGTGGGCGCAGTTGGGTTCGCGGGGTTTTGAGCTTATTGCTTGCTTGTTCCGCTTTGGGAGAGTTGCCGCTCCCGGCAGTTCGGTCGAGGCCGTGGAGGAGATGTGATGAGATGTGACGAGATAGACGATGAGAAGATGGTGGATGGGTTGAGATGAGGGAGGGTCCAGAGGGGGTGAGGGTATCCGCAGTTGACCAGTATGTAATCAGATAATAACGAGTGCGTACAGTAGATGATGGAACAAGATGAAGAGCGGGGTTAGAGTTCCATTCAGATGCCTGTCCCAGAACACAATAGAGTGAGGTAGCGTACGAATGGGCAACGTTAACTTGGGGACCGCAACGACTTCTTGCTGAGAGATGCAAATGTGGTGTTTTTGTCTTTGTTTGGGCGGGAATGGCACGGCTCAGCGCGCGGGAATTCCGAGGTTCTGGATGCGGCCTGAACTTGGCAAGCCGAGGCCTCGCTTGGCAAAAGGTTTGTTTGTTTCATTCAGGCACGAATGGTGTGACTGACAGTGAGCAGTCCAGTGGCCACAGGGGACTGGACACGCTGGAACACGGCGGATAGTGAGTGAGTGAACCCTTCTCTCAGAGACTCATCAGACTCTCGGTCAAGTCAGCTCTGGTCCAATGGGAACGCTCCGTGGCTGGAAGAGGCCCTCAACTTTGACGTCTCGTTCTGCCGTCCCCCACCGCCTGAATTTTGGCATCCCACTTCCACTTCGCAATATTCGCACTCCCACCACCGAACGCGCCGCGGGGCTGAAAATGCTTAGCATCAGGGCAACACTACTTTCGTTTTGCATGCCAACTCTTGCCCGTCCCATAGCTTCGCGAGCCAGCGCCTTCTCTCTCGCTTTCTCTTTCCTGTGGCGTCCCTCTGAGGAATGAGGGCTGCTGTTCGTTTGCTCGGCCCGTCCACGCCCAGTCTCCACCGATCGAGATCCATCCCGCGAGTAAACCCTCTTTGTCGCACCGCCAGCGCCAGCAGAAGCAGCAGTTGCTATCGAATAGTCGCCATGGCGTCGCCAACGCCGTCGCCGTCGCCTGCGCCTGCGCCGGCCCCGGCCCCCGTAACCTCTGCGTCCGGGCCCGAGAACGATGTCATCTCTGCCCTCCATGATATCAACATCAACGGTGCGGGTGTGGGTCACGTCCGAGAGAAGGAGGCCAGGCCGCAACGAGATCCAAGACCACAAGGAACCACCCAGGCACCCGGAACGGACGTCAAGCACTCCACCAAGAGGGAGAGGAGGAAGCAGAATAGACTGCGCCAGGGCATGCCGCTCGTCTCAGACCCTAATGTCACCCTCATCACCCCCGTAGGCGACCCTTGGCCGCGGCCATACCTCATCGAAGACGGCCTGCGACGGCTCGCCCCGTACCATTTCACCTACAATACCTACTGCAAAGAACGATGGCGCGGCCGCGTCCTCATTGACATATTCGAGGCCGAGTTCCGCGACAGGCCCCTCGCCTACTACCGCGAGTCCATGGAGAAGGGGGCCATCTTCGTCAACGGCAAGGTTGTCGGCCCCGACTACGTGGTCCGCAACGGAGATCTCATCTCCCACACCTTGCACCGCCATGAGCCCCCCGTCTCGGCCGACCCCATCGGCGTCATCCACGAGAACGACGACATGATTGTGATAAACAAGCCCGCCGGCGTCCCGGTCCACCCGGCTGGTCGCTACAAGTTCAACTCGGTCATTGAGATCATGAAGGCAGAGCGAGGTCCGCAGTTTCAGCCCCACCCCTGCAACCGTCTGGACCGTCTCACCAGTGGCATCATGTTCATCGCGAAGAATGTGCCCGCTGCGGAGGCGCTGGGCGAAAAGATCTTCCAGCGTACCGTCAGGAAGGAATACCTGGCCCGTGTAATGGGTAGATTCCCCGATGGCGAGGTCGTCTGTGACCAGCCAATCCTGCAAATCTCTCCCAAGCTTGGTCTGAACCGCGTGCGTGCCAACGGTAAAAGCGCCCGGACAGTCTTCAAGCGCCTGGCTTACTATCCGCCCGTTGAAGACTCCGTAGCAGCCGACGGCGAAGGTCCTAGAACGCCGGATGAGCTTGAGGAGGAGATGCATAGGCCGTGGGTAAAAAAGAAGGGCTACTCCATCGTCCGCTGCCTGCCCGTCACCGGGCGGACGCACCAGCTGCGAGTGCACCTCCAGTACCTGGGCCATCCGATCCAGAACGACCCCATCTACGCCAACGGGCGAGTTTGGGGCTTCGATCTGGGCCAGGATGACGCCGACGGTACGCAGAACACAGATGAAGACATCATTAGCCGGTTGTCCCGGATGGGCAAAAGCGACGTAGCGGATGCCGTAGCGTATTACGACGATATGGTAGACAAGTACGAGAAGAGGCGGGCTGAGAAGTTGACGGGCGAGCTCTGCGACATCTGCGAGACGCCCCTGTACTCGGATCCCGGCGATCACGAGCTGTCGTTGTGGCTGCATAGTCTGCGTTACGAGGACGCGGGCGGCAGCTGGTCCTATGTCAGCCCACTGCCGCAGTGGGCGCTCCCGCCGAAGGGCATGAGCGGGCCAACGACGGTGGGCGGCATGGAGGAGTTGGTGGAGGCGGTAAAGGATGAAAACCCGGAGATATCATGAAATACCGACCGAGTCCCAACGACCATGACCATGAGTATGAGCATCAGCATAAGCACGAGCTCGAGCGCGAACGTATCTGGTCGACAAAAGACCACCCCCTTCGACTGAAATGCCTTGCCCCCAGACTGACTATCTATCACCCAGGCGGTCCATCATCACATCAGCCCGGTCGAGACCGGTGGAGTAGGCGAGATAGACAGCCAGCCAGGACCCCCTGCAAGTGCGAGGTCCCAAAGCAGGTGATGAGATGATCCCATCGCCAAGCTAGCTAGCTGCGAACGCGTTCTTGGTTGTTTTGCTGCCCATCATCCATGTCCAAGCCTAACTATAGGCCGGCGGGGGACCCGGTGAGGATCACCGTCGGGTTTAGCTGTTAGTATGGTGGCACCTTAGCTAAGGAGTGCTAAAAGTGTAATAACCTAAATCCTAGATTTTCAATTTTACGAATTTATTAATCGTATATATTATTATAACTAAATATATATATTTATTAATAAAGATTAATATATAGTATTTAGCTAATCTTCACTTTACTAAAGGTTTTATATAAGACCTTTAGCTATTAACCTAAAATACTATATAAAGGTACTAACTATTATTTTAGTACCTTTATATAAGGCTACTTAATTAAGGCTTTTTTAGCTATATTATAATATATACTATAATATATACTATATATATAAAAATAAAGGAAATATTATTTATATAAACCTTAATTAAAAATAATAAGGTTCTCTTATAAGGATCCCTTCTTACCTAATTTAATAGGGTTATCTTAAGTTCTATCTTCCTTTAGCTTAATTAAGTCTTTAGAAATCTTTAATCCTTCTAGTAAACCCTATTAAGGTTAAGTAAAACTTAGAATATTATATATATACTTATTATTATATATATCTCTATTAAAGTACTAAATAGTATAATCTAGCTACTTATAATTACTATAATAACTACTAAAGTAACCTAAAAAATAAATATAATAAAAAAATAAGCTTATATATATATTTAGCCTATTTATATATATCTTACTTTTATAAGATAAGTAAGAATAAAGGAATAATATATTATAACTTTAGATAAGTATAATATTTATATATAAGTCCTATATACTTAAGATTTAATCTAAGTATATATACCCTTAAAGAAAGTAAACTAAATAACCTAATAGAGTAAGGACTTTATACTATAGTATATTTTTAGTATATAGCTAGAACTACCTAATAGAGATATTAACTTTATAAAGGTAATACTTACTTAATACTTATATAAAATATATAATAATAAACTAAAGGAATATTAATTATTATATAAAAAGGTAAATTATAGAAAAGTTATATATAGAGTAATAACTTTACTTAGGAATATTATATAGATTAAGATTATAAATATAATTAATAATTTATAATTATATATATATAATAAAGGGATAATATTAAAAGAAGTATATAAACTTATAATAATTCTAAAGAAAAAGGTTAATATTCTAATAGTTATCTCTTTAAAGGCTTATATATATATAATAATAGTAATAATAATAATAATAATAATAATAATAATAGTAATAATATTAAA
The DNA here is from genome assembly GCA_019137265.1 of Neonectria coccinea. NCBI lineage: Eukaryota > Fungi > Ascomycota > Sordariomycetes > Hypocreales > Nectriaceae > Neonectria > Neonectria coccinea. The sequence continues at coordinate 156,244 of WPDF01000097.1, forward strand.
AAAGGTAAAAAAATAAGAATTTAAGCTTTATCCTTTAAATTTATACTTTTCTTTATATAGCTAATTACTAATTAGTAAGGTAATTATTATATTATTAACTCTTACTTAATTAGCTATTTCCTTAATACTTAGCTAATTATATATATTATTACTTAAAGCTATTATAAGAATTTATATAAGTAATTATATAATTAATATTATAAAAGTAATAATACTTTTTATTAAAACTTTTTTTTTTTTTTTCTTTTTCTTTCTTTTTTTTCTCTTTTTTATTTTCTTTCTTTTTTTTTCTTTATATATAAAAATAACTCCTTACTAAGTAAAGTATTACTTAAAGTCTTAAGATACTTATAATATAATATATATAAATATTCTTAGCTTTTATATATATCTATATTATAATATAAAGTAGATTACTCTAATTAATCTAAGTAACTCTAATAATAAGCTAACCTATATAAAACCTTAAGCTCTTACTTAGTTTAATAGTAGAAAGAGACTAAAAATAATACTCTAACTTAATAGTAATCCTTTAAGAGAGTATATAGAAAAGCATTATATAAGCATCTTTATTAATTAGCTTAAAGCTATACTAAATTATATATATATACTTTAGTAGCCTTATATTTAGTATTATCTAATAGTAAAGTATCTTATAAGGATAATTATTAAGTTAGTAGTAA